>JANAVB010044419.1:21325010-21587013 GCA_029216955.1 Iris pallida
CGATACCAAAAAATCCGATACTCCGATCCGAAACCGCCGATACTACCGATATCGCCGATACCAATACTATAGGAATAGTCCGATACCGATTCCGATACCGATATTGTGAACCTTGGTAAGAGGCTTCACCATATGATTACTAGGTCTTGTTAGTCGCAGAAGGTTTTGGATTAGTGGTCAAATAGCCCTCGTCCCAACTCTCTGGTTGGGGGTATACTGTCCAGCCACATTCATTCTCTTTTCGCAAAGCGTAGCCTTTTTATCTGGGTTTGCCCAAGTTAATGCAGTTTCCATAAAGCCTTGGTCAGTCCAATCCATCCAGCAAATTTAGCATTAATTAATTTCCACAACATTTTAAATAGAAAGACTAGTCTCGCCATAAACTTAAATGTTGACCTTTTCTTTTCTGGTTCAAGCTTGCAGTTCTATTGAAAGAGGGAGTCTAGACTGGGAAAGGGCATTGCGTTGTCTAAGGCACGCTCTTCATACTACTCCATCACCAGATTGGTGGAGGCGTGTGCTTCTTGTTGCTCCTTGCTATAAGCCACCGACTCAGCCGCCTACCCTGGTGCTGTTTTTGCTCTTGAAATGATTTGTGAGGCAGTCATCGATAGAACAATTGAACTTTTGAAAACGACAAATTCAGGTATTCCAATTTCTCAAGTTTAATATCATGCAACTTCACTATGTACTTACTTTTATTACCAAACCATATAAGGAGACATATTGATGACAAAAATATTATGTTAGCTAAGGTGTTGCTATGGAGGAGGTGAGGCTGCATACATCTTGGCCCTTCCTAGACCCGTGTAAGCGGGAGCCTCGTGGCGCTGGGATGCCCTTTCATAAGATGTCTCGATGGGTTGGCAAATGATTTATCCGACGTTATCAGGTGTTAATCTTTCGATGAGAGAATTCAGAAATCAATAAATTGTACCAAAAAGGTGGAAACCTGAGGAATAACTTAAATATAAGGAAGAGAAGAATTTTAGCCCTTAGGTAATCTTATTTGCATATTTTTCTGTTACATGGAGGATGTAATGGCAAACTCATTGGTAGTAGAAGTGAAAATGAATGCATTGTTGAGGATAACTGTTATCTACCAAGAAATGGTAACAGGTAAGTCATTATTGGTGCTATAACTTTTGTGGACCGTGTATGAGGTGTGTCAGAACATGCACAATCTTTATCGTACTGTGTATTCGACTTCTTTGGATCGTGAAGATTGACGAAATTTCTTGCTGGTTTGGCTGATGCGTAGTGGTCTTATAAAGACTCAAACATGGCAAATTGAGTTGTAGTTCATCATCTAGAACCATTTGCTTCTTGTGGAACATTTAATTATATTTCTTCTTGCTAAGTCATAACGAGGCAATTAGGTCATAACTGCGAATTTTCGAACCAAAACCATGAACGGTTCTTATTTTTCTTTAGAGGCCTAAGATTGCTTAAAGTCGTAAATATATTGTTGGGGGCTATATTGGCTTCCTGTACGTCAGATATCCCTGTTTACTGAGTTGTGTATCTTGATTGTCTAGAGGTTATATTGTCTTGAATTTCTTGGCCTAGTTGGGTGCTCCGGATTGATCTTATCCAAAATTGTTATTAGGCTGGTAATATTTGATGACGTCGCCGATGACTTTTCATTGTCAACTAGTATGTCATCTTGATCATGGATTTGAACCAAGATGTTTCAAATTCGTTGACAATTTGTTTCCTACTAATCCAATACTAGTACCCAACATCCAAGGAGTACTACTCTGTTGCATGAATTTTCCTCAGAGAACTTTGCACAACTCTTCTTAGTTATTAGAGCTCTGATTTTGAAGGAAAAGATGAGATTTGGATGAGAGAATAGTTCAGAAGACTTTACACATTTATAAGGACATTGTAAGAAACAGTTTACAAAAAAAGGAGAAAAAACCTTTAAGACAACTACACACACTGAAGCAGACTCTATTATGTTAACGAGTAACTTTAAAATATCACTTTGAACATAATGCATGACAGAAAGACTACCTCATCAGGCTGATATCCCTTTTGCATTTGTTCACACATACAGTTATAATCTGTTTTCATCATCACTTGTGTCATTTCCAGTTTCTGGTTATATAGGTGGATTTAGCTTAAAGGAGTGCAATATACTGACCACACATTTATTTCTATGGGGAAACTTATATTGAGAAAGTTGCCAGGCCTAGGAGTTGAGCCTGCATATTTTTTGCTGCAAGAACAGATAACTAAGATAACCTAGGGGTATAATCTCTGTCATCTAAGGATATAACCTTGGAGAAGCACATAATTGCTTGATATACAAAATCCTGTGAGCTTTGACAACTTCTCTGTAATAACATCCATTTCGCCTTCTCATAGTGCTATTTCTTTACTTTGCAGCATCATTCTGTTCCAGAGTCTTCGACACTACCCTCTCATGTCTAGTCAAGTTAGCCTTACAATTCAACAGCTCGCAACTTATATTAGGAAAGTTGCCAGGCTGAGGAGTGGAGCCTACCTATCTTTGCTGCAAGAACAGCTGACTTGGATAACCTAGGGATATAACCTTCTCATCTAGGGATATAACCTTGGAGAAGCACATAGTTGCTTGATGTCCAAAATTCTAAGAGCTTTGGCAACTTCGCCGTAATAACATCCGTTTGCCCTTGTGACAGTGCCATTTCTTCACTTTGTGGCATCATTCTGTTCCAGAGTCTTTGCCACACCCTCTCGTCTAATCAGATTAGCCTTACAATATTCAAGAGACTCCAATCAATTTGCCTCTATTATCAACCTAAACACATTTGAGTGTTTCTAGTTTCTCTTTTCTCCATAACCGTCAAATAAAGACCTTGTTATCTTAATCCCTGATCTCAAAGTGTATCTGCACAACTTCCATAGAGTGGGAAGTTGCAAAATAGGTCGTAACTTCAAACATTTTTACTTTATAAGATTGCAACTCAATGTCTATTTCTTGCTAAACAATGATACATGTAGAGATGTACCTTTATATTGGACAACTACTTTTCCTTGGGTAGCATCTCCAGTACTTATGTCCTAATAGGTAATGGTATGATTCAAGCCTTGTTGAACTTCATTCACCTCTCCTGTACATGTCTTCACATGCATACGCTACAGAGAGCAACACTTCCTCCTCGCTATCACCGCTGAACCCTTCATAAGCTTCATCTGCTTGTTTCCCAAAGTGTTGTTACATCCTTCACCAAGCTTTTCGTTTGACATAAGTTGAGGCACAACTCGACTACGTGCCTCACGTCTTTGTGGATCAACTTGTATCTAAATTCTGCTCCCAAGATACTCGATGCTTGTGGTTGTGAAGTGCCTTAATCTCGTCCATTTTTACGACATTGAGATCATCGATTCAGTAAGATGCATTTAGTCCTCCATGGAATAGCATGGCATGATTCACCCATGTCAACCACCCAGCTTATGACCTGACATATGGTACAAAGGCATTGCTCGACAGTGATGAGACCCCTCTTGCATGTAAGGATGGTTTTCTCGTTGGGTTCATTTCTTCATCTTCGTATAGTTTTTGAAGTTCCCTTATAATTTCTGTGTGTTCTCTTACATCACAATGACAATAGCTATCTTTCTTGTTGCATCGTGAGTTCGTTTCCCTCATTGACTTGGACCTTGCTCTCCTTTAGTGAACACACCAAACTGCGATGGTCTCAAGTGCTTTTATAAGTTGGTTGATAATGCTTTGAACTCTTACAAATGTTCAACAACTGAAGATGCCTTGTACTTCAAGTTGACAAGCTGTCAAATTATGAAAACTGTTTTTCCTGTCGTCTTCATCTTGTATAGTCTCCAACTTCTTCCATAAGGACTGCAAAACTTTTAATGGGCACACAAGGAAACACTGAAACATGTCGTCAGATGGACCTGATAGCTATGCAATTTATCCTCCAGTCATTAGCACTGATATCATTTGGTTTGGATCCATTGTCCACCAAATGTGCATGTAGATCCTTGCAGAATAAAAGATGTTCCATCTTTGGGTGCCACATGATCCAGCTAAACCATAGGAGCGGGATCGTGCAATTTACCATTTCCTTCACTATTCACACTAGACCAAGCATTGTTGAATCTGTGCAATGATACCATTTGTTGGGATTCATGACGCCTAATCCCTTCAATTACCTTCTTGTACGTGCGAACAGTAACCAAACACGAAAAACAAATCAAACACAATCACAACCGCCAAGGATTGCAAAGGAAAAAGGAAACTCATCAAGCGAGGGGAAACCACGGTGATTCAGATCAATCCTCGACCTCGACTACAATCTATGGCACAATGTCTCTAAAGTTCTCTACCAAAGGACTCGAGGTATCCACACAATGCTAAAGAGAATTTTTTTCATAGTATGACCTCACGAAGAGAACAACCAAACTCTCAGTCTCACAATCACTTGACTACTTTTGATGATTTGCTCCAATTCCTAAGATTGAAGAAGTTTGCCAATAAAGCTCATCTTAATTTTGGAATTCAAAGAGGATCGTTCGTTGTCTATCCTTCCGTCTTTAATTGTTGCTAACCGACGTTTTACTTCTTCAAAGGCTCTGCTACATATCCATCTTTATAGGCCTTCGAAACAAGTGGCCTTATTGAAGCGAGTTTACGTAAATTGTTGAACCAGTCGGTTGCTGTGCCATGTAAAAGAAAACTGAAAGTTCTGGATGCTGATAAATCACCTAATGCAGTTTGGTTGATCCAGTGTTCTAAAAATCAGTAAAAATCGACGCCTAGGTGCTAGATGGCTATGAGCCACCTAGATTTCCATCGAAATTAGGCTCTTGGGCGGAGGCGTTAAAAAGAGACAAAAGTCGGATGCCTAGATGGGTTAGGGGGCTGCCTAGCAGTAGGCACCGACTCTTCCACCTAGTTGGTTTTTATTTTTTTTTATTAGGACCCGAAACCCGGGCCAAAACCAAATTTCTTTTTATTATCTCTCCCCCAAATCGAGGAACATAGCCCTAAAAAAGGCACCTGTGTGTGACAGAAGCTAGCAACCGGAGAGGATGATCCCCGTGCGAGTGATGTCGACATCGACCAAAGTCGACCTCTGCCACCGGCTATCCCCGATTCCCTCTCTGCGACGTCGACCGACGTTGGCCAAGTAGCAGAAGCAACATGTGAATTTTTTTCCTTTTCTTTTGCTTTGAGTTTTGACAGAGTTTTTTTTCTTTTTGCATAGGAAGAGATCGTGAGCAGTAGTAGAACATATTTTTTTGGTTTGCTTTAACAGAGAGCTGTTAAATACAGAAAAACAGAAATAATTGTTTTAGAATATAATTTAGAAAAATAAAATAAAATTGTGAGCAACAACCAACATTTTTTTTTTTGCTTTCCACGGCTTGTGTGCGTGTGTGGCAGAATAACTGTATTAGGTTGGGCACTTTTTATTACTTGTCCTCAAGTCCACTCACACCCTTATATGATTGATTCTCAAGGCATATTAATTAAATGAATGAGGGAATTTTGACATGTTGTAGCTAAATAAGTGTATTTGGTTGGGCCTTTTTTTGCCGACGCTTAGATCTAGACGGGCCTAGGCGCTAGGCGCCGGGTGCCCTCCCGACTAGCGCGTAGCCTTTTCACAACCTTGGGTTGATCTGTACCAGTGGATGTAAAATCAAATTGAAGCAGACCAGTTTTTCCTTCTTGCTGTTCTGATCAGCAAGCAGCAAGGTTTTCAATTCTGGTACTCAATGGGGCATTCATGAGTTGAGGATTGGACCTACCCAACAAACGAAAAGTGTAAGAGAAGTATTCATGGGTTTTTTTTTGGGATAAAGGTTATTGTTGTTGATGTGTGCCTTTAAAACCTATAAGAATCATATATAACTTTATTTTCTTCGGCTTGTGTCTGTTTCTAATATTTTAACACCAGGCTTCTGTATTTGTAAATGTACTTTTGCAGAAACACCATGCTGGCAAGATTGGCTCATATTTGCTGACATATTTTTCTTTCTAATGAAGAGCGGATATCTTGATTTTCTTGAATTTGTTCATAAACTTTCCTCCCGAGTGACTATGGGCGACCAACAGATACTTAAAACTAATCACGTGACATGGCTACTTGCCCAGATAATTCGTATTGATATTGTGACGTCTACCTTAAGATCAGACCCCAAGAAGGTATCTTTAATTGCTTATTTATTCTTTTTCTTATTAGCATCATTGTCCTTTTTCTTACCAAGTTTCAGAAATGTTTTCTTTCCTCGTACTACGTCTCTGTCTTGACTTGATGTCACTATACATTTTAAATTCACAGCATCCAATTATTTGTAGTTATCTACATGTCATATTGTTTTGGTTTACATTCTGTTTGCTATTTTCTCAGGTTGAAACTACCAGAAAGATCATTTCATTTCACAAGGAAGATAAAATCTTGATTCCAATAATATTACTCCCCAAAGTATTCTTCTAGATTTTATTAGTAGCAGTCAGACTTTGCGCATCTGGTCATTCAACCCTTCAATCAGAGAATATTTAAACAACGAACAGCTGCAGAAAGGAAAGCAGATAGATGAGTGGTGGAAGCAAGTGACCAAAGGTTTTTTTTTTTTCACTTTGTAGTTCACTAACTGTTATTTTTCGACAATATCATGCAGTACAAATTATGTGTACATGCGGTAGGGCATGACCATGTTAAACAATTAGAGACGGGATAATGTTTAGTCTGCCAGTAGACATTTGGATCTAGCTTATTTAAAGACAGGTCCCCTAAATCTTGTTATTTGCTTAGAAGTTTCCCAAATGAGCAAGAATGCTAGTTATAAGGACAAGTCCGGCTCCTTCAAACCAAAATTTTATCTCGATTCTTTGGCTTTCCAAATGTGGAAAACAACTATTCTGTCTATCCTGCCTTACCCTCACTGCCAGATTCCCCAAAATGACTTCATGGCTGCCAACACCACTCTCCCTCCCTCTAACCTCCTGCCCTACCCTCCCTCAATCATTTCTCATCCCCATCAGACTCCACACGACAAGTTCGTGTTGTTTCCCACTGTCAGACCTGCAACTATTGGCATCACCACCAACTTTGTCTCCAAGGCTGCCGACACCACTCTTATCCTTCTTTACCCCTCTTGCTCCTCCCTCCTCGGTCATCCATCTTAGCCTAACAAACTTCATATGACAACAAGCTCATGTCAGCACTGAACTCGCTGCTGCAGCGAGATTGCATCGAAGAACTTGTCACTGGAGCTTGCGCGCACCGACGAACTCACTACACCAGGTAGACCAAGCCAGCTTCAATCTTGCCCTCGTTGTCCTGGTGAGAGATGATCGGAAGAGGGATGCGATACAGGAGGGGTGGAGGGGAAGGACAAGGGTGCCAGCTCGAGTCGGAGTTCATGGTGCACCAGCTGTTGTAGGTTTGACAGGATCACGAAGGGGTTAAGTGGGGGCTTGGTCAGAATTCTTTTACCGTTTAAGAGTTATAAGTTGACGGGATATTCTCCTCTTGGGGGACTTGTAAGTTATAACTACCGGACTTGCTGATCTGGTGGACTAAAAAAGCAAATGACGCACCAGATTATTAACAGTTACAAGGACCAGTACAAAGTTTTTCTTCGAACTTTACTTTGTATTGATTCTTAAAATATGTGCATTAATCATTGATGTATTCCAACATTTATTCTCTGTAACTGTACCTTTCTGCCACCTTAGCTTGCCTTAGACTAGTAATATTATTTATAATTACTATAACGTTTGATGGAAAGACTTGGTACTGCATATTATGGTTAATACTGAACTATCCTCCTTATTGCTATCTCATAGTATTCTAAACGAAGTATGCTATGCACACACCTCGCTTAATTAGTGTTCAAATTAAATTGCTGACCCCCAAAATTTGGATAAATGCTTTGTTCTTGTTGTATTGTGACCATTGAGGTATATTGCATTTGCTTCACGTTTTTTTTAAAACTTAGGTTAATTGGAAATGTCATTCCTCTGTAAGTGAATGTCCGATGTATCTGTACCAATATATTTGTTCTATTAGCCTCTGATGAAGCCCTAATTTGCATCACAAGCCATTGCATATATTAGGTGACACTTTCTTTCTTTGTTTGTGAAATGTTCGTTCCAAAATTTTAGAACTTTTAAGTTATTTCTGAAAGTTAAATTGTTTCAGGAGAGAGAGTAATGGATTTCATGAACTTGGATGATAGATCAATGGGAATGTTCTGGGTCCTTTCATATACCATGGCACAACCAGCTTGTGAAGCAATTATGAACTGGTTTACCTCGGGCGGAGTTACAGAAATTCTACAAGGACCAAATAACGATAAAATGATGATGATGCGTGAAACCTACCCACTCTCTATGACATTACTTTCTGGGTTATCTGTAAACTTATGTTTGAAACTGGCTTATCAATTTGAAGAGGCCATATTTCTTGGCCAGGTAAGTTCTCTAACATTTTATTGAATGGTCTTTTCTCGGCAAACCAAATTTGATTTAGAAGTAATAAGGGGCGTTCGTTTAATTTGGTCAGGGATAGTGAACTTCTATATTAGTCAATGCGTAGGGAAAATTACCAAAAACCATGAAATCATGTCTTACATGCATGCCTGTTGTTACTTGTCTATTGCATGATAATTTTAGTTTGATTCTGTGGAAGGACACGAATTCCTAAGATTCTTATTGTTATTGGTCAGCTAATAATGAGATTAAAAGTAAATTACACGAAAGAATTAATATAAATTCGTTGGGAGCAATATTTACTTGATGTTCCATCCTGTCAGTGGATACCTCTTGTTTGAGAATTCAGTCTAGACGTTTAAATAGTTTTCAAGTAATGAATTAGTAGGCAAAGTAGCCAGTAAATTCCTCAAACTTGTTACGGCAATGTGGGATTTTCAGAATTATATGCTAAACCTTGTATCTCATTCTTGTAGAACTAGAATAGTTGGCAAACTGGAAATTTTCTTTCTTTTTTGTTTCTATATGACACAAATTGGGACTATCAACTACAAGTTGCCATTTTGGTGCCTGGAATGTAAAGTACAAAGTAAACACGAGTCCGGAGCATATCCTTCATTTAGTAGAAGTTTCACAAATTGCTCGACTTTTTACCTATTATATGTTTCTCTGACCGCTGTTTTATGGATCCAATGAGGAAATTTTTTTCAACCCATTTTTGAGGTCCTTGGAGGATATCTGCACATCTACTTTCTCAAATGATAATGCGTGCCACATTCGAATTTTGCATGTCATAATTACGACCATGCATGGGGCTTCAATATTTATGTTGTTAGGTTTATTGTAAATTGGTATAAAATTAGGTTTAACTGGCTGTTCTGGTTGTCTTTGATCTTTGTATTGTTCTTCTTGTGTGCTTAATTTGGTGTGAATTGCAGGTAATATGGGTAACCGAGGATCTTTATTTGATGGTTTAACACATTGCAGGTTGTTCCTAGCATTGCTATGGTTGAAACATATGTCCGGTTGCTGTTGATTGCACCTCATTCATTATTTCGTCCTCATTTCTCGGTGAGCTTAGATATCTTAGTTTTGTAGCTTTTGTGACAATTTTTATACTTTTATTTTTAGTTTCATCTATAGAGCTCAACATTCTTTTGGTATTGATTTTATATCGTACTTTGCCGTATCGGCCAATATCGATCCGATATGGCCAAAACCGATCTGATTCGGCCGATACCAATACGGTTTGGCATGTTCCCATTCGATACCCACTGGTAACGACATTGTGGGTCTCTTTATCAGTCAATTCGGCAAAGAAAATTGTACGAAAAAGACCAATTCTCAAGGGTGTAAAAGCATAAAAAGGATGCATAAGCATGTACAAGAAGAAAACTTATCTATTGCAGGTAAACAAATCGGCAAGGGTGACTACTATTTTATTCAATTTCAAAACTACTAAGAAAGAAAAAAATACTTTATATATATATATATATATATATATATATATATATATATAGAGGCCCCAAGGGGGGAGCCCCCCCCCACCCCGCACCATCGGATCGGGTGGCACGCGCGCCCGCTTGATCCAACGGTCGAGGGCGACGGGGCTCTCGTGGGGCTCTGCGGTTGGGGCTCCCGATCCGGACCTATATATATATATATATATATATATATATATATATATATATGAAGAAAAAAAATATATATATATATGCTCGCGAGAACGGCTTCTACTATGTGAAGTTTGGGCTTGCGGAGGATGTCGCAAGGATCTTGCAAGACGGCCCCTGGACGTTCGACGGCAGGCTAATTATTCTGAAGGAATGGACCCCAGAACTTAGATGTGAGAGGGAAGTCTTGAATGCCGTCCCTGTATGGATTCACTTCCCTGAGTTCCCTGTCCGGTTCTGGAGTATCCCATTGCTGATGCGTCTGGCGAGCTTGGTGGGCACCCCAATCAAGGCGGATGAATCTATTGCCTTCCATTCGAGGTTGATGTATGCTAGGATTTTTGTGGAGATTCGGGCTGGGGGTAGTTACCGAAGATGGTGGAATATGAAATTCCTTCTGGAGAGGTGCTAACCCAGAAGGTGGAATACGAATGGGTTCCACCTACCTGTTCACGATGTACTTGTTTTGGGCATCTGGCCAGTGCTTGTTCGGCAGTAGGCCCTCAGGTGGAGCCTAATATTCCTTTTAGTGAGGTTCCAGATTCACCCCGTGACATGGATTCCAGAGATGACAGTGGAGAGGAGGTCTTGGTGGGAGTGGCTACTCCTCCAGTGAGTGATGGCGGAATGAGCCTCATTGTCTCTACCGAGCTAGCTCCCACGAGTGGGGCTTTGATCACTTGCCCTCTACGGAGTTGGGCGAAGGGGTTGTCCAAGTCTACCTTAGAAGATAAGGTGGAGCTGCGGGCTATCCAGCAGGACATGCAATTTGACATGCTAAACTGTGACCTGGCGGCGAGAGAGAAGGAGCTGATCGGAGAAGTCAACATCTTGCGGCTGCAGAAGGAGATTAGCACGGCTCAGCGTGCCAAATGTTCCTGGCTCAAGGACGGCGACCGTTGTTTCAAGTTCTTCTATGATGTCATCCAGACCAGACAACATATGAATCACATCTCCCAGCTACTTGATGTGGATGGCAACCTGGTGGGGGAGCCGGCTGAGATCCAGGACGAGGCTGTCAGGTACTATTTGAGTTATATTTCCAGACTGACTACCTGTCTGTGTTTCCAGATGTTGTTACGAAGAGATTGGTGACTCCGTATGGGAATAGCATTCTTCTTGCCCCTGTTACTTTGGAGGAGGTGGAATCTATTGTCAAGTTGGCGGATCCCAACAAGGCACCCGGACCGGATGGTTTTAGCAGTGGGTTCTACAAACGTCACTGGGACATTCTGAAGTATCAGGTCTTGGAGGTGGTGCAGGAATTCTTCACCAAAGGAAAACTACTAAAAGAGCTGAACCACACTTTCCTGACCTTGGTGCCAAAGAAGGAGGGAGCGATATCACTGACGGATTTCAGACCTATTGCGTGCTGTAATTATCTTTATAATATAATTACGCACCTTATGTGCCGGCGGATGGAGGGGATCATGCAGGCATTGGTATTTTCGAATCAGGCTGCGTTCATCAAGGGGAGGTCGATCGCTGAGCACAGCCTCCTGGCTCATGAGATGGTGAGGGGCTTTAGCAAACCCGGAGGGGAGAAAACATGTGTGAAACTGGACCTGAGGAAAGCGTATGACATGTTCAATAGGGACTTCCTCTGTCATCTGATGACCGCCATGGGTTTCGAGGACCACTGGGTTGCATTGATCCGGGAGTGCATCACGTCCCCACTTTCTCTGTCCTCATCCAGGACATCCCTTATGGGTACTTCCAGAGCAACCGTGGGCTTAGGCAAGGTGACCCTCTGTCCCCTTACCTGTGTCATGGAATACTTCACATGTTTGATGGACCTGGCAGTGCACCGTGGGAGTCTGGTCCCATTGTTCAGGAGGGTGGATCCCCCAGTTACCCACCTTATCTATGCAGATGATTTCTTGGTATTCATCCAGCCATCGACGGAGGGTATGCAGACGATTGCGGAGATTATGGGAGAGTTGGACTCCCTCTCGAGCCTTCAGATGAACAGAGAAAAGAGCAGGGTGTACTTCAGCTCCCTATGTCCCTAGAAGGAGGAGCGGGCCGATGTGCTGGGAGTTGAGAGGAGTGATCTTCCGGTGAGATATTTAGGAGTTTCTCTCACAGTCAACTATGCGCGGGATCAGGACTGCCATAGTCTGGTGGAGTACGTCCAGAGGAGAGTGGAAGGTTGGCAAGCCGTCGGATTGTCCTTTGGAGGACGCATCGAGCTGGTCAGATTGGTGATTTCGGCTATGGCTTATTTCTGGCTGCAATCCATCCTCCTCCCTGTTGCCACTGTTAGGAAAGTGGAGCGGATTTGTGCAGACTTCATTTGGAGGGGGGTATGCATGCGATCTCCTGGGAGCAGCTCTGTAGACCCAGGAAGGAGGGAGGAGTGGGGCTAAGGCCGTTGCTGGAGATCAGGAAGGCCTCTGCGCTAAAGCTGGCATGGAGATTCATCAACGGAGGTCCCTCTGGGCTGACTGGATGCACAACAGATATGTGAAGCATGACAATTTCTGGACCTGTGCTACTGGCAACAATCACTCAGTCACTTTTAAGACTGTCTTGAGACACATGGGGGTTCTCAAATCTGCAATCCGGAAGGTCATGAAGGATGGCTCTGGAACGGACCTATGGCGGGATCCTTGAATAGATCGGCTTTCGCTATTGGACATCAGGGGAGCCCCGACGCATCAGGAGGACAGGCGTGGGCTGACGTGTAGTCGTATCATACGCGACGGGGAGTGGAGGCCGGAGTCTTATCAGTTTACCGAGGAGCTGGGTGGGATTATCAGTACTATTGCCATTGATCCGGACTTGTCTGCTGATCGGTGGATTTGGGAGCCAACGGATGCAGCTTCGGGAACTGAGGAGTTCCAATTCCGGAGCTGCTACAATCTCATCCGGCGTACCTTTCCTCAGAGTTCTGACTACGAGTTCGTATGGTGCAAGGGTCTCGCCAGGAAGATGCAGCTTTGTGTCTACAAGCTTCTACTGGGCCGTCTTTTGACTAGGGATCGTCTGAGTTCGTTTGGAGTGCCAGTCCCAGATTCTAAATGTGTGCTATGCAGTGTGGAGAATGAATCTATATGGCACATTTTCTTCGAGTGTGTCCTGGCATGGCAGATGTGGTCTGAGCAGAGTAGAGCGTTGGGTAGATATGGCTCCGTAAAGAAAATTGGGGACATCATCACTGTGCTCCGGGATAGCAGAAGAAGAGGGCAAGACTGGTTCCGGACCACCAGAGTTCGACTGGCGGCCTCAGTTTGGCATATATGGAGGGAACGAAACCGTCGTATTTTTGAGGGGCTGGTCACCCCTCCGGTAGGCATCCTCCATAACATAGAGTTTGATGTTAATGCTATGGGGAACTGAAGAGTGGGAGTCCCACTATGATTGTATGTTGTAAGATTATTGCATTGCTTTTGGAATAAAATTTATCCTTTTTCCAATATATATATATATATATATATATATATATATATATATATATATATGCTCATATCCCGTTTTTTAAGATTTCTATCTTGTTCTTCGTGGTGTTTATATCAGATTGTGGATTTTAAGACCCATTATGATTTTTCATATTAGAAGACAAATTTTGATGAAAGATACGAAACAGAAACATTCATCACTGGTTTTACAAATGAACTTAAACTAAAGAAAATTCAATGATTGCATAAGAGTCAGTTTCATGCATATCTTTATCATAAGGTTTTCCTGCCCGACTGCGGTGTTCTAGATCAATTTCTTTCTCTTTCCTGGTTGTTAGTTAACAAAAGAAAATAATAGAACATTAGAAGCAATTTTGTGAACATGGAAGCCTCTGCTAGGCGGCTAAGATGAGTCCTAGCGCATCAGGGGCCTTAAGAGGGGCTTAAATGGGAACCTACGCAACATTGAGAGTTTTTTTTTATATTAAAACTAAACGAGAACTAAATATTGATATATAATGTTGGAAAATAAATTTAGAAAGTATTATACAATCATGATGCCCTAACTGGTTCTAGACTAAACACCAAGTAATTATAGATAAAGCAATTACATGATCTACTTAAGCAATTAACTAGAAATCAGGAATTAAATTGACATATGTATTCTGAGTCGAGACTGACCTGACTTAGACATGCCTACACAGTGTCTAAGAGTCCACCTAGTACCCAAAACATGTCACGCCTCCCAAGACGGATAGTCCATGCCACGGACGGCAGTTATTTGTATAGGAAGGGGCTTAGAAGAGGATTGGACATAGCAAACTGGTAGAATAATATATATCTCTAACTCTCAATATTTACAGAAGTGTCAGGACTCTAACATGGTATCTGAACAACTTAGGTTCAAATATCACTGCACACCTTTTAAGCAAATTTTACAAAAAATATACCGCTGCGCGAATACAGCTTGCCGTCCAAATGGGCATTCAACCTTAGGTGACATTTTAGAATGATATCAATATCTGACCCTTAACCCTTCACCACAACCCTGGATTTTAGGTGCAGTGTGTCACGGACTTGGTATTTTTGTCTACACCTTGCTCCGTGCGGCGCTCGAACTTCTTCTTTGAATATCCGAGCAAGCCTTCCCTAAATGCTTAGCTAGATCGCTAAGACGAGAATGAGAAAATGTGGTGCAAAATAGAGAGATTGAAATGTTGAAAACATCACTATACTAGAGAGGGTACAACTACCCGGGAGGTCAGGAGAAAATGAGCCTCCCATTTATTTATAGGGCCTAAGGATCTTACAATAAACTTCTAAAAAGAAACTTCTAGAAAAAGAAAGTTCTAGTCCTAAGATATTTACATGATGTGAAATTCTAGAACTTCTAAAAAGATAGGAAGGCTTCTAGAGATTTCAAGAAGACTCCACCACACTCTGGAGAATTCTAGAGCCTTCCAGCTAAACCCCTTGACTTGATATGTTGTGCAACATTATCTCGATGGAGCGTAAAATTTCGTGCGTGACATTCTATCCGTATGTTCTTGAAGCCCTCGTCGATAGGTGCACTAAGTCTCCAAACGGCTTCTACTCCCGTAGACGGTCGTCGCGTGTCGTTCTTTCTTTGTCCTTCTCGTGCAACCCTTTCTGGACTTGTCCATCTTCTCCTTAAGATCGAAAACAATCTGGTAAGCCACATCATCTTTTACCATGGTCTGTACCCTCATCGACACAGAAAGGCTTGAGCGGACTTTCAGGTCGCCGATCTACATTATCTCGTGAGTGCACACCAAATCTCTGTGCATGCGAGTCCGATTACAACTCTATCGACCTAAATGTCTTCCACGATCCTTGAGCGACTCCTTGGATGAGCCACCCTACTTTTGTACAGGTATCCTTCAGTGTTGTAAAAAGCGGGCTGGGCGGCCGACTAGTCGGGGACTAGTCGGTAGTCGGCCTCCTCCGACTCGATTATGGGGGTAGGCGGCAGAGAAATCGGACAAAGTAGTAATCGAGCATAGTCGGCTGATTAGGCGGCCCTAAGCGGCTGGCCGAGCCTAGTCGGCCGACTAGGCCACAGTAAAAAAATCGGGTGAGATGAAAACCTAAACGTAGCCGACAGAAGAAATTTCAGAGAAAAAGAAAGGACTGCCCTTTTTTTTGTCGACGCCGAACGCCATCCCCTTCATTCCCCAACCGTCGCCACCACCGAGTTGCCGACCACCGACTGTCCGGAGCTTCTAGGTGTGTGCTTCTTCCTCTGCTTTCCCTCTTTCTTTCTTGTCCCTCTTTCTAGTTGTTGTTGTTGCTGCCTCGAAATGGGCTGGGACGAGGAGCTTCGAAATGATATGGGGGAGATGATGATGTTGCTGCTGTTCTGCTAGTTTTGATAAAAGAAGTGAAGGAAAGGAAAGCAAGTGGAGGAAGAGAGACTAGAGTGGACAGATGGCTGTTTGGAGTGGGAAGTGGGGACCACCACCACGTGTTTCTTAATCAAGAAAACACATGATTTTTTTACATGTGTTTGGTGTGTTTGGAGTAGAGTGGACACATGCGCGTTTAATGGTATAGGCCAGAAAAATGAAGTATGTATTGGGCTTAATTGATAAATGAGATTTTGGATTTAATCAGTTTTTATAGTGGGTTATGTATTGCAT
This sequence comes from Iris pallida, assembly GCA_029216955.1. Taxonomy (NCBI): domain Eukaryota; kingdom Viridiplantae; phylum Streptophyta; class Magnoliopsida; order Asparagales; family Iridaceae; genus Iris; species Iris pallida. The sequence goes on from JANAVB010044419.1 coordinate 21,341,197, forward strand.
ATGCATATATATTATTATTTTTGGTACGGACCAGAAAAAAGAAGTATATTTTGAGCTTAATTGATAAATGAGATTTTGGGATTTAATCAGTTTTTATAATGGGTTATATATTGCATATGCATATATAATATTTTTTTCACACATAATATAATATGTACTGACATATTGCATATATATATATATTTTTTTTTTAATTAAAAAAACTCAAAACGATTAATCCGACTAGTCCCCGACTAGTCTTCAATTAATCCGATTAATCCCTAGTCCCTGCGAACCGACTAGCGGCCGACTAGCGATTTTTACAACCTTGATATCCTTGTCGCCTCTGCCTCCTCGTAATCTGCAATATGTTTCTTTTTACTCGTGTCCAGTTTGGTAGCACGATCTGTCATGTCCCGATTTCGGAGAATCGAAAAGTAGTCACCGGACGTGATGTCGTACAAGTCTAGATTGCACTTGTACAAGGCAAAACGAATACTGTGAATGATATTTCTCAGAAAACAACAACATTGTAGCAGAACTTAGCAGATATATTGAAGTCACAATATAATATAAGAAATTGTGCTCTTTTATTGATATTTGCAACGAAGTACAAGACTCGCAACAGAATACAAAGCTTACAACAGAATACAAAGGGCTCTTAATAGCCAACTGAAATACTTGCCATCTTGGTTTACAATGAACTCGCCGACTTGGTTTACAACTCACTGGATTTGCTAACTTGAATTATAACATACTAGCACTGTTCTAAAAGGCGGTCTAGACGGCCGCCTAGGCACTAGGCGGCTGGTGTCCGCCCGATGCTCGCCTAGGCACCCGTCTAGACCCCCCGACACCCGACTATGCATGTTTTGGGGTTTTGTGGATTTTTTTTGCAAATTTTAGTAGATTTTTGGATTTTATTTATTTATTTTTGAACCACCTAGATCTAGGCGTCTGCCTGTCTGCCTAGGCGGCGGGTGCCCGCCCGACTAGCGCCTAGCGCTTTTCACAACCTTGCTCACTAGTACAACAGACTTAACAATGTTCCATGCATCATATGTCCTTTATAGCAGAAGACAACATCTATATAGAAGAGCTTCTGCACACCCATCCGATTCATTGATGCCACAACATTGGTCAAGCGATTACCCCACACACGAACACCTGTAGATGTCCACAAACGTTGGTCAAGCGATTACCCCACAAATGTTGGTCATCGATGCCACAACATTGGTCAAGCGATTACCCCACACACGAACACCTGTAGATGTCCACAAACGTGGGTCAATACATTATCGTGTACTGGTGAATGGTGCTTGCCTAACTCACCTAAGAAAACACTAAGTAATCTTGTGATAGTAACATTTTTAGAATTAGTCTTTCCATGTTGTCTTAGGGTCAATTGATAGTTCATATCTGACAAGAATATAAATCATATATGTTATTCATAACCATCAGAATGTAAAAGGCATATTATCACCCCTTGGTGATTCTTATCCACGATCATTTAGCCTTTCTTGTAAATGAGTAATACTTACTCTGCCCGCATAAGACATTATTAGGAAAAACATATTTCTCACCATTTCTGTGATTCTTACCAACAGTCGATTGTCCTTCCTCGTAAATGGGTAATAACTTACTCTGCCTGCATAAGAAATTGTTAGCATGCAGCCAGTCTATATGCGGGTACTGGCTACACGCCATCTTGGACTATGTGGTTAGACGGCTCTTTTTCAACGGCGGATAGTTAGCCTATCCGGAAGGTTTCCGAATCACCGTGTTACTATTTCGGCACTGTGCTACTACTTCAACACTATTGTTCCTACCTAGGCCGAATCAGATTCGTGGCCTCGGAGTACCGTTCGAGAAATCTTATGCACAAGTTGTCCATGACCATGCAGGTATATACAACTTAGCTATAATTATAAAGAAAACATATAATGTATGATAATGGAAACTAAAGTAAACACGCCATAGTTCTCATTTATCTTCCCACATTTGTCTTAAGCCGTAGCTCGCAATACCAATTGCCCAATCCAGGGTCTTATCTTGCCCAATCCAGAGTCTTATCTTGCCAAATCTAGGGTCTTATCTTGTACAATCCGGGGTCTTATTGTAATCAACATTCTACAACAACACAAGTTAATAGAATATGATTACTAATCCTTCCTGCATCTTTGTTACCATACATCCTTCGAGCCGTAGCTCGATATACTCACTGCCCAAGAAAGCCCAATTCTTGGAGCTTATCATGTGTCACCATATATTTTTCGAGTAGTAGCTCGATATACTTACTGCCAAAATCATGGGACTTTGCTTCACCTGTCCGACATTGTCACAATAATACACAATTCATCATTCAATACACAATAGTTTACTATGCATGTGATTAATTATTTTTCATCGTCTTTCTGGGTTTTATGCTGGGTATCATTTGCAACACAACATGCAAGTATAACATTTAATCCTTTTTATTAAGTATGAAGCTAAATGATCTTCGAAGGACCCACACTACTCACATTATCAAGATGACTTCCAGCCGCGATCGCATAGCCTTTGAGCGATACCTCCGCATAACTCCAAGTCCGACAAGGTTTTCTTGAACCAACTAGCCATCATAATGTACCGTGCGGAGCGGGACATTACACGACCCACCTCCCTTTGTTGAAGTGACTCGTTGGGATACTCCTTTGCAACACCCTTGGTCTAGCTTGGAAGGTCTTCCTCCTCAAAATTCTCCTTTATCTCGAGCATCGGCAAGTAAGCCGTCTCCATTTTGCTATTTTCTTTGAGCTGAATGTCATAGATAGCTTTTCCCTTTGATGGCTCACCTTGTGCAAACTCTCACAATGCACGACGAGCCCTCCTCTATAAAGCCGACGACTCCCAAGTGTGACATTGGAACCGCTTTCGTTGCGATTAGGAAATTCATGCCAAGTATCATCTTGAAGTTGTCCAATAACGTAGCGGTAAAATTGGCAGCACCTGATCGTTGTCCCACCTCTACACGAACTTCCTTGGCTACCCTTGCACGCGACGTGCCTCCGAATTGACCTCCTTTATCCTTGTTGAATCATCCAACAATAGACCCAAGTGACGGACTTTCGCGTCCGAGATAAAGTTATTAGTGGCGTCTGTATCAACCAACGCCGTGTGTTCATACCATTGATCCTCATGTCAAGGTACATGAGCTCCCTGCTCGAAGTCTTCGATACGACGACTTGGCCTTAACGACGTTGAGTAAGCGACACGGTTGAAGTCTATCGATGAAGGACAAACGATCCTTGTCGTCCATGCTAGATATCGCGAGTATCAAACGTGTGAACTCTTGCCGCAAGCTCCGCCTTGCTATGAACTCCACGTTCTCCGGGTAGAAGTTAGACTTGGTCTCTTTCTTGAGACCCCCCAAGTCTAAATCGAGCACAAATCCTTCTCTATTTTCATGCACCTATGATACCACCATAACATAACTTCATCGGTAAAGTAGAGTGAATTAATATTTATCTTATCGGCATCATCCTCGATGTGTAACACCTTCAAATATCGCTCTACGTTCCACAAAAATTTTTCTACTTTTTTGGCATCTCATAGCCCACTGAAGGGTTTTGGCTCATGTATCTTTCTTTTTGGTGCCTTCCTACTCGAAGGTCCACCATTTGCAACGGCCTTCATCAAAATGACAACTTTGGTCTTGAGTTCTCCGTAACTCTCGGTCACGGTCTTCAGCTTTTCGTAACCTCAGACCTTCCCGCACAAGTCCTCAATCTCCGTATGATTTGCCTGACCTCCTCCTCAAGTGCGGATCAGAAATCTTGGATTTGCTTCCGAAATATTACTATAGACGAAATGATGTCCCTCTCTAGCCCATCGTAGAACTCCTATAGTCTTCCTCTAGTCTCTTGTTGCTTTGCTCCATGTAGTCCATGCGCATTCCTGTGTCCCTCGAATCTCTCCAAAATCTCGAAGCATTCTGTAAGATCGGCAAGGGTACACTCAGTCGTAGGCTCCTTGATTGGTCTTGGCGTTCCTCTCCTTCTCTTGGACGTTCTCAGATGTCGATATGACATCAACCGACCTTCGCTCTGATACCACTTGTCATGGACTTAGCGTTTTTGTCTACATCTCGCTCCATGCGGCACACGGATTTCTTCCTCAAATACCCGTGCAAGCCTTTCCCAAACGCTTAGCTTGATCGCTAAGGCAAGAATAAGAAAATGTGGAGCAAACTAGAGATGTTTGAATGTATAAAATTTTACTGTACTAGAGGGTTTACAACTACTTGGATGGTGAGGAGCAAATGAGCCTTCCAATTATTTATAGGACCCGAATGGTCTTACGTGTAACTTCTAGTCATATACAAGAAACTTCTAGAAAAAAAAAGTTCTAGGGCAAAGATATTTATATGATGGGAAGACTAGAACTTCTAGAAACATAGGGAGGCTTCTAGAGATTTCAAGAAGACTCCACCACACTCTGAAAAATTTTAGAGGCTTCTAGCTAAGCCCATTGACTTGATATCTTGTGCAACATTATCTCGGTGGAGCGAAAAAATGTTGTTCGTGACAAGTGGTAGGGACAAAAATGGAGCATTAACGAAAGTCAGAACTGGGATAAGGTTTTAAACACTAGATGGATAATTAATGAAAGTACTAGTGAGTCGCTAATTGAAGTAAAACTTAAGCAATAACTTATTTACTAATATATCGGTAAGCAGTAACAATGAGCACATCAAAATTTTAAATGGAAGATGCAATAAAGGACTAAATTGATCTCGTTAACTCCAATTTAGACCTCTGATATCTTTTTTGTTAGCATATCTAGAAATTCAGAATGTAGTGCTAGAAGATGGAAGAAGAGAACTTAGTGTTTTTTCTAATTAAAGTCTCCACAAATCATCACTACTATATATGTAGCTGTCAAGCCCGACTGTAACATACTTCTGGTTTTGTATTGACCCATTGTTACATATACTTGGTCAGAATACAACCTGGAGCTTCTAATCATACATGGAGGTTTTAGAACTGGAATTCCAGTTTGTAGGAACCGGATGTTTGTCTTAGCGCATAACTCCTAGGATGTTGGTCAACCTTCTGTTGGGATTTCGTCCTTATGGTTTATCTTTCAGCTTTCCTGCAATAGAACTGAAAGCTTTCAGTTAGCTTTCCTACAATAGAACTGAAAGCTTTCAGTTCTGCTAGAAGTGACTTGAGGGTTGCTGATGTCAACTTCTCACTTCTTCTCCAATCCTCTTACCCCCACCCACCCCACTCCACCCAACCCCACCCCACCCACCCCCTCATGCAAGGCATTAGATAGTCCACATGCCAAGCTTGCCCGACAAGCAAATCCCTTTGTGAATGCATCTTACATTTGTTATCCGGACGGGATTTATAAGAGCACTCTTTTGCATCCAGCCTCTCCCCCAATGAAGTGATAATCTATCTCAATCTGCTTGGTCCTGTTATGCTCAATTAGATCAGTTATGATGTTGATATCTGTCCTACTGTCACTAGAGAGTTGGATATTAAGACTAGGCTTCAATCCATATTATTGTACTGACAATCACAGGAAGACGCCTTTGACACTTAAGCAGAATTCACAACAAATGGCCTTTCGTCGCACTCTGAGCTAGCTCTTGATACTTAAAGGTACTGCACTAGAGAGCACATATCAACCTTTTCTTTCTCTACAAGTAATGGTTCTTTCTCTACAAGTAATGGAAATTACCTCCAAGAAATGATAAATAGCCTGATGCGCATCACCGGTCATCTATGGATCCAGAGCAATCTGTATATGAGAATATTATTCCAAAGGTGTGAATGTGCTTTACACATTTGGCCTTTACAGGGTGCATCTCCGAGCATCTTAGGATTTTTTCCACTGTCCCAGGTGAGTGTTTTTGGAATCATGCATGAACTGACTCAAATTGACATCATATGTCAGGTTGTGTCAGTGACAAATACAGAAGTTGCAGGGTGTATCTCCAAGCATCTTAGGATTTTTTTTTCCACTTTCCCAGCTGAGTATTTTTGGAATCATGCACGAACTGACTCAAATTGACAGCGTATGTCAGTTGTCCCGGTGACATACAGAAGTTTACCAACCATTCTCTGACACTGATCCACATCCTTCAAATCTTTGCTTATATCTGTGCTCAAATGGTAATTTGAATCAATTATAGAATGTTTAGATGTTGTTCCCCTCACTGGATCCAGCTAATTCGATGCCCCTAAACATATCAACATTCTGATGTCTTTGATCTCAATCTACAATTAAGAACTATTTTGGAGCCTTGGTCTCTAAATGGTTGTTTTCCATGATGATACTTGAGAATCTTAAGGATGGTAAGCATTCTTTGAGGAAGATAAATTTGTCTACAGACTTTGTAGGTTAAGATTTCCGATGCAACGTGAAGCGAAGTGTCAAATCCCGCCTACATTCTTGTACGACACACCTCTACTAAAACAGTTCTACTGGGATCTTCTCCTCTTTAAGCTTCCATGGACCTCCTTGGCCTATACACATTCATCCTCCAAAATCCTTCCTTTTCTTAGAGTTTGCCTAGTTACTTTCTCCCATAGTTCCATAATGTAGCAGATGGGCTCGTAAGCTTGATTCCCTGATAGTTACAAGTTTTTTTTATAGTGCATTGAACTAGGTACTGGTGATGCAAGGCATTTAATTTGAAAACCTTACCAACTTTAAACCATTGAATGTAATGATTGTACTTTTATTTTCTGCAACATAAGATCTCACAAGCTTCCCATCTGTGATACCTGGCATTCTTCCCACTAGGATGTTCGCATCTATTCATGTGAGACGCAATCAGTTTTTGAATATATTGACAGCTTTATGTTTTTTCCCCCTTTTTGTTCAATTTAATATCACGAACTGAAAACATAACATTTATGATATTATACATATCTATCTGCAAAAGAACACAAGATTTGTCCTTGTATCTCGAATTTTCCAAATTTATATATTCAATTGTCTCCTTCCAAGTCATGCCTTATCGTCTTCTCATTATGTTTTTGGATTCTTTGAAGTATCCACAATCCACATTGGTATATTGAAGTTCATTATGCTCTGATAGGTTTTCCTGATAATTTCTCATGCAATATCGGTAATTTGTTTATTTATTCAACTAGTCTCTCAAATCAACATTCACTAATTAGTTGAGTAATTGGTTCTCATGTTACTATGTTAAATTTTATTTGATATCCCTTCACAGCTCCATTCAACTTTCTTCATCTTATAAATGAATTGATGTATTGCAGACATTGACCCAACGTGCCCCAGCTGTCTTAAGCAAGTCTGGTGTCTCTTTATTGCTCTTAGAAATATTGAACTACAGATTGCTTCCTATATACAGGTAATATATCATGCCTATTCACACTAAATCGTATTACACAACTGCACAAATATAGGATTTTTTTCGTCTTTGTACCAAGGTTTGCAATATCGGAATCGGAATTTTTTATGACAGATTTCTCATACTCATATCTACATTGGTGAGGAATTTGGCGCCAACATTGAGGGTTGATGTTATGCCGGTCATAAAACACTTTGTAAATTCTTTTACATAGCTTTCTTCTGCTCCATAGCCGAGGCCATTGTGGCAGGAGAAAGTTGGATGATGATGGAAGATCAAAAGTCTTCTCCACTCTATTATTTGTCCTTAATGGGTAAGAGAGAGTTTAGACTGAGACACTGATGCTTGCCGTCACAATTTAAATTAGATAATTGATTTAGAGATAAACTAGTTTCTTCAAACTCTGAAGTGGGGATGATAATAAAGGTTCGAAGTATCGGTAGACAATTTAAATTAGATAAATGACTTAGAGATAAACTAGTTTCTTCAAACTCTGAAGTGGGGATGATAATTAAGGTTCGAAGTATCGGTATCGGAATTGGAATCGGTATTGGACCATTCCTATGAGTATCAGGATCGTCAGTATCAGCAGTATCGGAGGTTTCGAATCGGAGTATCGGATTTTTTTGGCATCGGAAAGCAAATAATAATTAATTATTAACATTTTAGAAAATATATTTTATACATTTACGCTTAATTTTAATATTTTTAGTGTTGTTTCTTAGTAGTTTTGAAATTGAATGAAATAGTAGTCACCCTTACTGATTGATTTACATACGATATATAAGTTTTTTTTCTTTTGCATTCTTTTATAACCTTCTATGCTTTTACACCCTTGCTGATTGGTCCTTTTCGTTCAATTTTCTTTGCTGAATTGACCAGAAAAGAGACCTCCAATGTCGGTATCGGTCGGTATCGAATATCGGTCGGTGTCGGATCGGGACATGCCAAATCGTATCGGTATCGACCATCGGCCGATACTGCGAACCATGGATAAAAGTTGGAAAGGCAAGAACACTTGGAATCGGGGAAGAGGTATTCAATGGTGGCAAACAAGGTTGAGGTCAGTGGTATGCTGGATTTGGAGTGGACACTAACAATGATCCAAGTTGAAGTTGTAATCGGCAACTGGATTTGGGGGATGATGATGCTGTTGTCGTTTGAGGCTGGAGATGAGAGGATCAGACATGGCCGGAATATATGACAACAAGAATGACGATTTCGGCAATAAACGATTGCTGTGCTATTGGGGCTGTCACCCGGGGACTATTGAGATCACTGCTGGAGATCGTGGCAGGTGAAGATTAGAGAAAGTGAAGAACAAAGGTGAGAATTAGGTCATGGTATCAACATATGGAGTTGGTCAAAATCGGGCCTGGAGATCTGGGTCGGCACAGTCGCTAACGGATGATGTAGATTGTTCGGGCAGAGTCATCAGCGCTGAGGACTGTCGATCTGACACTATATCAGAATTTAGGTGTTGTCGGAAGAAAGGAAGAAGATAATTTTATTAGAGATTTTACATAAAAAGGTGTTATTTTTAAAGAAATACACCCCTCCTTTTATACTTATTTAACAAAACCACTTGCACAGCACTGGCATCTTTCTTTATGCAATTCTACTACCCTATCAGTGTGCTCTATTATTAGTTTCAAGTTCATATGCTCTTGACTCATTTTCTTTCATGGGTATTCTCTTGTCTTATCTCTGCTTGTGTTAATTGTGTACGCTTTACTTTGCAGGTACCATGCAAAAAATAAACCACTGATGTACGATGTTGCAAAGATAATTTCTGCCATGAAGGGCAAACGTGGAGAACACCGACTTTTTAGATTGGCTGAGAATTTGTGCATGAATTTAATTCTTTCATTGAGGGACTTTTTTCTAGTTAAGAAGGAACTAAAGGTTGGGTATAGTTTGAGGAATTTGTGTCAGTTGGCTCTAAGTTCAAGTTTATCGATTATTTCTCTTGAACAATTTTCAGGGCCCTACCGAGTTTACTGAAACACTGAATAGAATAACAATAGTTAACCTTGCGATCACCATTAAAACACGTGGCCTAGCTGAAGTCGAACATGTGCTTTACCTTCAGCCTTTGCTAGAGCAAATAATGGCAACTAGTCAGCATACATGGTCGGAGAAGACCTTAAGATACTTCCCTCCCCTTATTCGGGATTCCTTGATCGGGAGAATGGATAAGAGGGGACAGGCTATCCAAGCATGGCAACAGGTCTGTTATATTTCTAGCTCTTTGTTCATTCTCATGGTACGTCCAAGAGATGTACCAGTTAGTTTTACAAGTTAAACAAGGATTTATACTTGTATCTCATTGTTATTTTATTGATATCGAGGAACTTTTGTGAATGTTAATCCTTGGGTGCTATCACCTAATTTGATGTATATGTGATAATACATAATACTAATAATCCTAATTCGCCTATGTACTATATTATATTCACTAGGAAAATTTCTTTGGCTTGCTAAATGCGGTATACATACAGTTAAGACTATTAATAATAGTAATAGGAATAATTGTAGTAATAGTATTAAATTATTAATACCAATTGTAATTTTTATTCTCATATTATTCTTTATTTTTCCTTGAACTAGTATATATTTTTATGGTAATAATAATTGACGAATAACTGCAATATCACAAGTACCAATTCTAATCATTATTTTCATAGATGCTTTCTTCCACCTTGAACCTATTTTATACTATTCTTTTGGCATTCAGATTTTATCAATAGTTAGTTGATGATGTTTCTCACTATGCTAAGTAGAGTTATTAAATCTTGACAACGTCTCATGAGCAACTTCTTAAAATAGATCTTGCTTTCTTAAGGGTTCATGAATGCATGTGATGATGGAAACGTCTTTTTTCTATGTTGTCATTTGAAATATTTGGAATACTGTTGTTCCTCTTCGCTCTTTGGCTTACTTTGTGCCATGGAGGTGAATGCAGTTTCATCCAGACTTTCCTACTTTATTTACTTGCGTTTAGGCAAAATACAATATTTATGAATGGAATAATCTTAAGAAGTTAAGATTGGTTAATATTGTGAATCTATAGATATACAACTTCATCAAATGCTAATGGTTATGACATATCATAACGAGTATTGTGGACACACTATAGTATGTCGGTCTTCAACACAACCAAATCATTGTGACAACACTGTTTTTTTTTCCCATCTCTCTTTTTCTTTTGATTTTTACTGATTTGACCATGAAAGAGGCTCTAATGTTGGCACCGGTTAGTATGGACCAATATCAGTGGGGGTGACTATCAGGTCAGGGCATGCCAAAACCGATTGGCATGGCCGATATGTATCGGTATCGGCACGTATCGGCGGATACTGCAACCTGGCTTCCTAGTCTAGTTATCTAGGGGGGATTTGAATGTGCTCCTTGGTCATGTGAGCTTAAACTGCATGATGAAAAAGTCAGGTCTACTTATCCACCAACTAGCCTTCTAGGTTTTGTGAGATCATCATTTCTTGGTTATAGTTACCTTGGGATAGGAATTTGGCACATCATGGAGGATGGAAGTCAGTGTAGAAGTTTAGATGACCGTAGGCATGAGATGAAAGAAGTTGCAGAAGAAAGCTGCTAGACCAAATTTGGGGAATACCAGTCATACTCCCCATTGGGGAGATTAATACTATTTATATTAATTGAGTACAAAATTAATGAGTAAGTACCCCAAAACCCTAGGACTAAACTCAAAAGGAAAAAGAAACTAGCCTACAATATGTGGGTTGACTCAAGTAACGGAATCTTGATTTGTTAGACCAATCGAGACTGTACAGTAATCTGTTTATGTGACTGGTATACAGCTGTACCATCTGTTACTAACTGTTTTGGACTGATACTGCAGTTGACTGTATAGAGTCCAGTACCAGGCGACTGGTTCCTGCTCTATCATTTATGAATTCAATAGTCAGTTTGATAGCTGGTCATAATGAACATGTCAATCGTCTTCGACTTTACTAAGCTCCATAGCTGATACCATTCCGATGGGATCGTGGGATAAGGGCTTGTATGATGAGAATGATGATGTTCTTGTATTTGGAAAACTGAAATATACATGAAGTTCTGTAAGTATAAATGAAGAAAGAAAGCTATGTGAAATTCCATTGTAATCAACTTATAATTTCTGCACATTTAATTCTGGGTGTCCCCTTGGTGCTTTACGTGATACAATAAATTGTTGGTCAAGTCTTAGACTGCTTAGGTGTAAATACATGAACCGACCAACTTTAATAAAATTATGAAGGAACGGTGGAATCAATTTGCTTATTTCTGATTATGGAGTCACAAAAGTGATCGATAAAATTTTAGAACAGCAAAAAAGTCTCGTAATGACTTGATACTAGCTTAACATTCTTGGGTCTCGTAGTCAACCTTGTAACCATAAAAGCAACCAAATGCAGACCTGGACTCTCACTCTGGAGCAGTTTCACCGTTGGAGTGCAATAATTTCATGTGTTGTTTGAATCTAATTGGAAAAATTATCACATTTTCTAAAAAAGGCCATGTAAAAGAATGATTTTGAAAACATCAATCCATCACATGTTCCTTTAATTGAGATTAATATCAAGTTGCAACATCGACTCCAGATGCCATGCCTTTTTTTGTGTTTAGGGCCGGCACATCAATTACAATAACTGAAGTATATGTTGATGCAAATTTAGTAATAAGACCATCATACTTTTTTGGATTATAGTGTTTGGCGATTAAGAAACAAACCCATAAAATTAGTGTAACAAAAATCAGAATGCTAAGATAGGATAAGTGGCAATACATTGAAAGATAGAATAAGAAATGAATATCGAGGAAAGTTAGAGGTGCACCAATTGGGGCAATATGAGAGAAAATCATCTTATGTGGTTTGGAGATATGCAACGTAGACCAATAGATGTTCCTAGTGAGGAGGAGCGATAAGATAGTACTTAAAAGAGATGCTAGGACTAGATGTAGGCCTAAACGAACATGTATTGATTTTTTAATAACGGATATACTTTTTGATAGTGTTACAGAGGACATGATCTTTAACAGAGCTACATGATCTTTAACAGAGCTGGATGGAAAAAATGATTCAAATAGCTGACCAAAAGTTTGCGATAAAGGCTTTGTTCTTGTTGTTGTATGGATGCAAATAATATCATAAATTTCACAATTAAAAATGTGAAATATGATGGATAACTTCCCTCTAAACTTGTTCATGTCTCAAATATTATGGTAACAAACATGTCTACTAACTGATCTAATGCCCGAGGGAATTTATTTTCGTTCTTTTGGAATAATATAAATATATAATCCTCTAACCTCCTGCAGCTCTGAAGTTCTTGTGCGATTCACGGGCTTTAACATGATCCAGAGCAACCAGATTCATGTCTCTCTAGTTAACTTTTTAAGCGAATTAAGGAAAAACTATTGCTTTGTGATCCAGCTCTCAGCCCATAAAATGGACATTCGACTTGCGTGGTCGTGTTGAAATAATATACATATTTTACCCTCTACCCTTACCACAACTCTGGAATTCTGGTGCAGTTGCAGGGACTAAACACATCGCAGTATAGAGAGGACTAATAATTGGAAAGTCTGATGTCTATATGATTAATTCTTGTTTTTGATTCTTTCCAGAAGATAGTCATTGCTAGTTTATGAGAATTTGCGCTCTTCAATGCATCCTCTTATGGTCACTGCTGTTACTGTCTAATATGTCATTGTTACTATGAATATCAGATTTGTGCTTTCTGTCCTAGCCTTATGTTGTCATAGGTCATTTGTTGATGTGCTTCTTTGTGAATCAGGCAGAAACTACAGTAATTAATCAATGTACGCAACTACTTTCACCATCAGCTGACCCAACTTATGTCACGACATACCTCAGTCATAGCTTCCCGCAGCATCGACAATATCTTTGTGCTGGTGCTTGGATGCTTATGAATGGACATCCTGAGAGTATCAATAGCACAAATCTTGTATGGCCTGATTTTTCTTCCTCTTTTATTACCTTGGTTAAACCCTATGCTAAAGCTTTGAGAAATTTTAATTAATTTATTTTAACTAGGGAAGGGTCCTAAGGGAACTTTCACCTGAAGAAGTGACATCTAACCTATACACCATGGTGGACGTCCTTCTTCACCAAATTCAGGTTGAACTGCAGCATGGACATAATGCACAGGTGGTGTTCTCTGTATCTGTACCTTGTGATGTATTTTTGCACTTCATCTAGACTTTGTACACTTCTAGTAAAGCTGATCTTGCTGTATTTGAATGTTTCAGGATCTCCTATCCAAAGCAATTGCAAACCTTGTCTTTTTCATTTGGACACATGAGCTTCTTCCGTTAGATATTCTACTTCTAGCTCTTATTGACAGGGATGATGATCCTTATGCTTTGCGTATTGTGGTATAATATCTCAAGTTTTCTATAGAATAATTTCTTTTCTTGGGATATTAGCTAATTCCCAGCTCATGTTTGAAAAGTATCTAGAGTCAATAACATGTTTTCTTATTTATAAGGCACTTGAAAAGAATATCTTGTCTCAGTTTTTGGTTATTTTCATATCTTCGGCCCTATATATATATATATATATATATATATATATATATATATATATATATATATTCTTCGCCCCTACACACACACAAACACACACACATGAGAGATGAGAGGTCTTCTAATCCCCCACGGAGAACAATCAGAAGAATTTTGGTTGCAAGGTTTAGAGAAAATGTCAGAAGCTATGTTACTGTGTTGTCAGATCATACGGTACATGACACATTACAATACTGTAATACACAATCCATAATGGATACGATGAACAATACTAGGGGGACAACTTATCCTACAATACATTTTCTATACCATACGGTATGATACATATCACGGTACGGAGTAGAAATTACCAGGTTAATGCGAATATCGACATGTTAAACCTGAAATTTAAGTACTTCAGAAATTAATGATTTTGTAACTCGATGCCGCAACTCTAAAGCATGACCCATATATCCATATCTTTAAAACCCTTGAGAATGTTTTTCCCAATAATCTCATTTTCCAAATGAGCTCTTAGGATGAGTGTTTCCTTCCGCGGCTTTCATCATTTTCCAAATATTCAACTATTACAAGTAACATCCTTGGCATGCCATCTAGAATCTGCATTTCTGGAGATTTTAAGAACAGCCAACTAATTTTCTCCAACAAAAGAACATTTGTATATTGATATTTTTGTTGATATATGTGTTAAGTGTTATTGGACTTTAGTCCCACATTGCCTAGAATGATAGGAGAGGAGGCTAGCCTCTCCTATATATATGTAGTCTCTATTCCAATAATAATCACTTAAAAATCTCTACATGGTATTAGAGCCTAAACTTGCTTAGAATACCGTCAGAGCTACCCTTTCCACACAAACCCTACCCCTAACCTCGCCCTCCCTTCCCCCCTCCCCCACGCCGCCGCTACCGCTGCAGCTACTGCGCCGCTGCTCCCACTGCCGCTGCGACTGTGCTGCTGCCACTGCTGCGCCGCTGCTGCTGCCGCTGCAGCCGCCGCTGAGCCGCTGCAGCCGTCGCTGAGCCGCTGCTGCGGCTGCTACTGTCGCTGCTGCTGCCGTGGGTGCCTCCGTGCACACCACTTTTAGGGCTCCTACTGTGTAGGTAAGCCTAAACTTGAGATTTATCTCATCTTTGGCACCTAAGGTGTAGGTAAGCCTAAACTTGAGATTTATTTCATCTGTGTCACCTACAATGTAGGGAAGCCTAAAATCGTTCTTGAAGATTTATCTCATATGAGATTCTCAAGGAGATGCCGATGATGCCTAGATCCGATGATACCAGACATATTCGGATTTAGGAGAGGACGACGAGGACAAGCGTGAGTCGTGGAGCAAGTGTGACGTGATCGAGAAGAAGCATCGATGGAGGCGATCCTCAAGAAGCTGGATGATGACGATGTGGCGACGTTGATGAAGTTGATAAAGGTGTCGGCTGGTGATAGCACGACACGAGCGCCGCCAAAGTTGGAACTACCCTCCATCGATCTGAAGTTGGATGTACCAGCCACCTATCTGAGTTGGTCACGACGGGTGAGAAGAACCTTTGCAGGAAAGAACCTGGAGGGATTCTTGACGGGCGAGAAGACAGAGCCGGAAGAGGGCTCGACAGGACGCGACGAGTGAAAATTCACTCATATAGTGATTTACATCTGGCTTCTCAATTTCTTAGTCCAGTCTATTGCTTCCATAGTAGATGGCATTGAGATGGTGAAAGACGTATGGGAGAAGTTGAGGAGAACCTATGATGGCGTGGGAAACAACCTACAAATCTTCCAGATAAAAGGGGAGATCGATGGCACCGTACAAGGGGAGAAGACAGTGCATGAGTACGCTACGGAGTTGGACCGTCTCTTGCTGGATTATGATCACTCCTCGAAACGGGCAAGCTGCGGGGACCCGAAGTGCAAGGAGAGACATGTGTGTCTGCAGGAGAGGACGATAAAATTTCTCAAAGTGTTGACTGCAGCATTTGCACAGAAAACAGCCTTACTCCTCGCCCAACCAGAGATCCCTAGTCTCGAGGAGGCTATCTCAGCCATGATCCAGGAGGAGACGCGGATCAGATTACAGACAGGGACAGGTGGTCCCCCCGAAGCAAAGTCAGCACTAGCAGCTGCTAGCTCGGGCGACACAGGATCCAAGGGAGAGCTCTGGCAACATAATCGGCAGTGCTACAACTGCGAGGAGATGGGCCATCATCGATATGCTTGTACCAAACCACCTAAGGAGGGAGACTCAGGTGGTGGACGAGGACGAGGATATATTGGACGTGGAAGTGGTTTAGGAGGTCGACGGGGCGGCCGAGGAGGCTATCGGGCAAACTTGCTGGTGGCAGAAGGGAATGGAGGAGCTGGTGGCACCTTTACCGAGGAGGATCAAGCACTGCTGGACCTGCTGGAGAGAAAACAGAGAGCGTCGACCGAAGGAGTCAGGAGGAGCGGAGCAGAGGAGACATCCACCCCATTCTTTGGAGGCAACGTCGTTATGTATGCTCACCCATCAGAAGGTATTGACGAGTCACTCGCTCTTGCATCTATGTCTTCCCTTAAAACGTCAGACTGGATTATCGACTCAGGAGCATCTCGACATGTGACCGGGAACGCTAGTGAGTTTTCTTCATACACTTATCTAGCACCAGCATACACCATTCAAACTGCAGATGGCACTTTCCAACCAGTGGTCGGTAAGGGTACTTTTAATTGTACAGGTTCAGTAAGATTATCCAATGTGTTACATGCTCCATCCTTTCCAGTCAGTTTTTGTCTATTAGTTCTATAATTTTCCAACTAAAATGCACTGTTTCTTTTGATATTCCTAAGGTGATATTCCAGGAGAAAGGGACGGGACGAAGACTTGGGACTGGTACCTGGCATGAGGGACTGTGGTACCTAGATCGGGAAGGACTGGACTTAGCATTGATATCTATGGCAGAGAAGGCTGGAATGGAAGAGCTGCAGCAGAGGACTGAAGATACTTTGATACTTCATCGTAGGAGGATGGGACATTCTTCTTTTGATACTCTAAGTAAGTTGTATCCAGAGATGTATGCAAAATCAAATAAACAGAAATTAGTATGTGATGCATGCGAGTTAGAAAAGCTTACTAAGCTTACTAGAAGCTCATGTGTTGGTACTGGTCATAAGAGTTCTCTTGTTTTTGAGGTAGTACATTCTGATGTTTGGGGTCCATGTGCTACTAATACTATGAATGGATATAAGTACTTTGTCTCCTTTATTGATTGTGCATCTCGTGTCTCCTGGCTGTATTTAATGAAAAATAAGAGTGAAGTATTTGCTTGCTTTCGGGACTTCCATAAACATGTCCAAACTCAGAACAATGCAGTAGTGAAGGTACTGAGGTCTGACAATGGAACGGAGTACACCAACAGGACACTTGCAGAGTATCTGTCAGCACACGGAATACAGCACCAGACCAGCTGTGCATACACACCAGCACAAAATGGAGTAGCAGAAAGGAAGAATCGACACCTTCTAGAGACTGCAAGAAGTATGATGATCGACATGAATGTCCCACAAAATCTATTGGGACATGCAGTATTGACAGCAACTCAACTTATCAACAGGATGCCTTCAAAAGTCCTGGAATGGAAGTCCCCATGCGAAGTATTACAAGACAATAATAGTGGGATACTCCTACTAAGGGTATTCGGGTGTGTGTGCTTTGTGAAAGACAACAGACCATCAGTTGGGAAACTTGACCCCAGAGCAGTCAAGTGCATCTTCGTGGACTACTCAGCGGCTCAGAAAGGATATGTGTGCTGGAGTCCAGTAGAGAAGAAGAAGTTCGTTAGTATGGATGTCCACTTCTGAGAGCATGAGCCATATTACCGCCAGGAGGGAACTTCGCACAACACGCCTAATACTACCAGTATAAGGCGAGAGGGGGAGATGGAGAACTTGGTGGTAACCGATCTAGAAGTATGGCATAGAGGCACGGTTGAGGAGAAACATGAAGGTGAAGCAGAACAGGGGGAGGAGATAAGAAGTATCAGGCCTACGGCTCAGGGTACCTACAACAGGAGAGAGAAGCAAAATGCAGGACCAGTACCTACAGTGCCAGTGCTAAGTCCCTTGCATGCATCTGTCCCAACTCCTGAGACACCACCATCCTCCTCATCTAAACCACCACCCTCCTCAGGTGATATCATTCCTCCTACTACTCCCATACCACTACCTACACGAAGGACTACTCGCAGTAATGCGAGAAATCCTCCGAACAGATATGGTTGGGACCTTGCTAAGTTTGTTTCTTATGATCATATCTCTTCTTCTCATGGAGCATTTATAGCATCTTTGGATAGTATTACTGTACCTAACAATTGACAGGTTGCCAAGAACGATCCAAAGTGGAAAGCGACAATGCATGAGGAGTTGGGAGCTCTTGAGAAGAATCACACTTGGGAGCTGGTGAGACTGCCAGAAGGGAAAAGAGCGGATGCAAATGGATTTTTACTGTGAAACAGAACCCAGATGGACAGGTTGAGCGCTACAAAACTCGACTGGTGGCAAAAGGATACAGTCAGACGTACGGCATCGACTATGACGAGACCTTTGCACCAGTGGCGAAGATGAGCACTGTCAGGACCTTGACCTCCCTGGCAGCCAATGGAGGGTGGAAGCTACACCAACTGGATGTGAAGAATACATTTCTTCATGGGAATCTAGTGGAGGAGGTGTACATGGAGATACCACCAGGATTCGGCACCAAATAGACAGAAGGCAAGATCTGCAGACTGAAGAAGTCCCTCTATGGACTGAAGCAGTCTCCTCGAGCATGGTTTGACAGGTTCAGGAGAGCAATGATAGGGATGAGATATCAGTAGATCAATGCTGATCACACTGTCTTCTTCAGACGAAGTGGAGGCCACATCACCATGCTTGCGGTATATGTAGATGATATGATTATCACATGCGATGATGATCAGGAGATCGCCCAACTCAAAGGAAAGCTTGGCAAGGAGTTCGAGGTGAAGGATCTTGGCCCTCTTCGATACTTCCTTGGAATTGAGATTGCTCGTGATAATGAGGGAATTGTTCTTTCTCAAAGGAAGTACACATTGGACCTGCTTACGGAAACGGGAATGATGGGATGTAAACCAGCTACGACACCGATAGACCAGAAGTTCAAACTGGATGCTGAAGCTGGAGAACCAGTTGACCGGGATAGATATCAGAGATTGGTGGGCAAGTTGATCTACTTGAGTCACACTCGACCTGATATCAGCTTTGCGGTCAGTGTAGTGAGCCGCTACATGCATGACCCGCGGAAGGGTCATATGGACGCAGTATACCAGATTCTGAGGTACTTGAAGGGAGGCCCCGGGAAGGGACTCATCTTCAGAAGAAATAATCATGTAAGCATCGAGGGCTGTTATGATTCTGACTGGACTAGCTGTGCTGACGACAGGATATTCACATCGGGCTACTGCATATTTGTAGGAGGTAACTTGGTCTCGTGGAGGAGTAAGAATCAGTCAGTGGTGGCCAGATCAACAGCTGAAGCAGAGTATAAAGCTATAGCCTTGGGAGTCACAAAACTATTGTGGTTGAAGAATATGCTGACGGAACTAAAGCTGGATCAGGGAGCCAAGATGAAGCTGTGGTGTGACAACCAGTCAGCTATTAGTATTGTCAACAATCCAGTGCAACATGACAGGACCAAGCATATCGAGATTGACAGATTCTTCATCAAAGAAAAGTTGGAGAAAGGAGTACTAGAGAAGGACTACGTTCCAACCAAAGATCAGGTAGCAGACGGACTGACAAAGGGGCTTAGTTCTATCAGCATGATGAGAGGATGTGACAAGATGAGTTTAGTGAATATCTTTCGCCCATCTTGAGGGAGAGTGTTGATATATGTGTTAAGTTTTATTGGGCTTTAGTCCCACATTGCCTAGAATGATAGGAGAGGAGGCTAGCCTCTCCTATATATATGTAGTGTCTATTCCAATAATAATCACTTAAAAATCTCTACAATTTTCCTTTTTTAGAATTTCTGAACCTTTTTTTATGTTGTTTTTGATTTTTCGTAGAGGGCTTTTCTATTCTATGTTGTAGGGTTCTATAACTTGTATATTGTTCACAAACTACAATGTGCATCAAAACATTATTTGAACTTACACATTCATTGTTAAGAATCAAGTTCTTAGTGATGCTATGCCAATGAATAATACCATAATGTAATGTTTAATACTTTCCGCTCTTGAAAATCAACTTTAAGATCAAATTGTCACTTAATGTTTGAGAATGCTCCTTGTTATTGTTAGTGTTTGAACTTTTATCTATATATGTAGGGTTGTATTAATTTGGTATAAAATTTACTACAGAACAATGTATCTTACGATACATATTATGATACAATAGACGAGACAATAATCAAGCCGGTCGATACACGATATGCATTTCAAATTGACAAACCTAGGTCAAAACTTCCTTTTATGTTCTCAAATTGATTAAACTTCAAGAATTTGTGGTTTTACGAGATCTAATTTTGGATGAGATAGACCAACTCTCCCTTAAGTACTACAAAGTGTTAGCTTGGATTATCCTTGGAGTCCAAAGCTTAGAAGCTAGAAGCGGAAGCGGGGACGGAAGCGGGGGATTCGTATGTTGATTTTTTATGATGTCAAGATAAATAATCTTTAGTTTCTTGATACTTTGATAAGCGTATTAAAAATCTTCTAACTTTCTTCCCAAATTTATGTCATCGTTTAAAATTGTGGTCATATTATGGAAGTGCTCTCGTCGGAGAAATGCGCTCCCGTCGCCGGATAAACGAGATCCCGTTGTCGGGGAAGCGAGCTTCCAACGAGCTTTCAAGTAAGAACCGCCGAATCGAGGTTCTTACTGAAATTCGTTGACCTTCTAGGAGTTTCTGGCGTCTAAGGTTCAAATTACGTTGATTCTACAGTAGAAAGCTACAAGCCAGTCCCTTTATTTTGTCTAGTAGCGTAGAGTACAGAACAAGAGTGTGACCATATAGTAAACAACAAGATGAGGAAGTCGATCATACGGCAATCCCATCATCAGTTTCTTCGTGAAAGCCTCTTAGATCTCTGCAACATATACTTTTATCTTTGACAGAGAAATACACTTTCAGACTTTGACTATGGTCCAGCCTCAACCAAGGGTAGGTTCAGCGGCACTTTAAAGCAGGTTATGCCTTTCAGATCAGCTAAGCTTAGCAATACCATGACATATTTAGCAGCCCAAAAAAGTTCTAACCTATTTTCTAAGGTTAGTACTTAATACCCAATAACTAAACCATACAGTAGGTTAACTCAGGCATGCTTCACTGTACATATATCAGAATCTATTAGAAGACTTCCTGACCAAGTATACAAAGTCAACCTAGTAAAATCTCATGTATTATGCCACTCTCGGTATATACATGTAGGCATTTATAGCTCCCTTGGTTTCTGCACATCCATCTCTCCTCAAGCTTTTAATTTCAAGGACTCGCACATTTTACATCTCCATGGTCACTATTAGCGCAGGATCAGTAGCTAGGACTGACCTCAGTATGTCTTAGCAGGTGATTGACGAGATGTAGACTAGATTGTTAGCAAATGACGTCTCAAAGTTATGACTGGGCAGAGTTTTGTTCATTCTTGTGTCCAAATTATTAGGTAAAGGCATCCAGAAGTTCCAGCTACTTTGCACATCTTGATCTGTGAAGTTGACAATACATACTGTCCAAGCTGTACTATTCAATTTGTTATTGGTTTACTTTTACTTCATTTATAATGTTTTTCTTGCCCACTACTTAATTAATAGTAAAAATTATATTCATTTGTATTTGATGTATCTAAGCAGTCCTGTCTGTTTGGCCTTTCTCATCTTTGTGTATTCCTTGAATTCTCCTAAGTTTGACGGATAACATCTCTGTATCATTTGAGATTACTCAAATCGTGTGATACACATAACTAGTGTAACTGCCTTCTTTTTCATAGATAAGTTTACTTGAACGACCAGAGCTTCTACAAAGGATCAAAATGTTCTGCACCAATCGTATGTCTCCAGAGCACTGGCTCAATAATCAACCCCCAAAGAGAGTGGAGCTTCAAAGAGCTCTCGGGAACCATCTCTCAGGGAAGGAGAGGTAAGGATGCACTTTTTACTAGGCAATTTATAGCATCTCCTCATACCTGATATAATAAGTATACATGAAACTCCTTTATCTTGTATCACAATATGATTCATTTTCTTTTTGGCTAACTGTATATAGATAATGTTTCTCGATAGAAAATATTTTTATTGGCCTTTCATTCTAGACTCTAGTCTTATAGAATGTTCGAGGGTTCCCATAGAGTTAAAAGTAAAATCTCATTATAAAGTGCTGAGATCTTGCTGCCTACCTCCTGTAGTTTAGGTTCTGCAGCAAGGCCCTTCTTGCCTAAGACTTAGTTGGTTATGACATGAGGATTGACATCGGATTTTAGCTGTTCATAAATTTTTGTCCAATATTTGTTTTATACCTTTACCGCATCATGTCATGTTCCCCTGCCAACTCCTTTTTGGTGGAGAAGGTCATGTCGTATGATAGATTAAGCCACTATGAACAAGATTAAAGGGAAATCCTGATTTGCAATAAATATGGGTTTATACTAATCATTCTCTTACTTTGATATAATGGTAAATTCTGCAGCCTAAGATATAGATTACGTTCTCGCTTTTTTTGTTCCAAGTTGTTTATCGAGAGAGCTGAGAAATGGTGTTTTTTGTGCTTGAGACCGTCCCTTTAGATGTCTGGTTTGGGTTAGTAAATATATCCTGGTCTTCTTGTTGCTTGTTGCTGCAGGGACACCTCTCATTTGGTAAATATTTCTCTTGCTTGAGGAAGTAGGTTAGCACTTAACAGCTCATGTTTCAGAAAATCAGCTACTCCCAGAGGGCAGTAGTATTTAAGTTTACTACTTGTTAAAGGTTGCTAATCAGGTGTTGCTTCAATATATGATCTTTACTAAAGGTTTAGGAGTAGAAGGGTTCGTGGAGCCAACCCCAAAAGTTAGCTACAGAGGCTTTTGTTATTGTTATATGCATTACAAGTTTGAGGCTTTTTTTTTTCTTTTTCTGAAGAAGGGCTGAATTCAATTCTTGAGTTAGAATTGTTATATGAGTTAGTGGAATTTCTATGTAAGAAGATATAATTTCTTTTCAAACATATAAAATGATAACATAAAGTATCTTAAAATTGTCAGGAAAATTCCAAATTAAGTTGCTTAGAGCAAAGCTAACCCTGCATTTTACTTGTCGTTTGAGTCTAAACTCTACCACTTCATTTAAAAACTAGAAATTCTTCATGGATTAACGAGAACCTGTCAAGAGGTTATCAAGCTTGGATCTCTGCACAGACGAGTTTCTTGTTGCTGGAAATTAAATGCTATGTTAATATACATTTTGAGTAGACTGGCCCCTAATTCGTGTTAGGTTAGCTTCTAATCTAGGTCTCTTGTAAATGTGTTGAAACTGGTTGCACCCTTCTCCTTCCAAGTGTTGAAATTCATTTGTACCACTATATTATGAGTTTGAAATTCCCTCAAGCCACCTCTATATTTTTGGGAATCCTTAGGGCTGAGTGTTTGGTTTATTCGGTTTCAACCGAAGACATAGTCAAAACCGAGCAAACCGAAATTCTAAAAATTCAAACCGAAACCAAACCGGAATTAGCCATAACCGAAACCGAACCCAACCGATTAACGATTCGGGTGTTCGGTTAGGATATTTTTATTTTTTAATAGGCCGGGCTCAATGTTGGAATTGTGGTTAAATTATATTAAAGGTTTGCAATTTTTATACATATGTTTGTTGTATTTCAAAGTTGGATGTAAAGTTGAACTAGTTGTTAAATTATCAAAATTTAGTTTTAAAAGACATACATCTAATTATTGTTTTCAAAATATACAAAAAAATTCGTAAAATATGCATAAAATTGAGGGTATTTAATAATTGCATGTTTATTTTGTTTCCACTTTTGGACCGAAACCCAAAACCGAAACCGGATATGGAATTTTAGTATTTTTCAAAACCGAAATCGAACCGATATTTTTCAAACCGAACCTCTTATTCGGTTAGGTTCGGTTTCCGGTCCAAAACCGAATAATGCTCACCCCTAGGAATGCATCTGTTAAATGTATGCAAGGTGCTGTGACGTTTAAGTGCATCTGCAACTGTATGGAATGTTTGAGATGCTCCATATACATACTATTGCTGTCATGAGAGAACATTTCTGCTGTAGCCTGTGCCACATGGCAAACTTATTTAGGTTATCTACTAGTGGCCTCCAACCTTTTGTTGTGATGCCAATGGCATCAGGAGAAACTTTTGTTTAGCTTTAATGTTTCTATTGTTTCGTGTTTGCTTTTTGTTTTCATGTTTAAGAGAGTCTGGTCAAGGAGGACATATTCAGATGGAATGAGCATTCTCTTGCCGATGTAGTCCACAAGTAGCTGTCTCTTGATGGTGGTGCCTCTTTTTCTAGGACTCTAGTTGCTAGCCCTAGATTAGTTTTTATTCTCCAGAACAAAATGGATATGATTATTTCGTGTTGTATAGACGTGAACATTATGTGTCATGAACTGTTTACACTAGGCAGTTCTATCGGCACTAATTCTTTGGTTGTTTTTGTAGGGAACAACATGTTACGTTGTAATGATTTGTTTTAATTTCTGTGCAAATAAATTCGTTTTGTAATGTTTTTTTTTTCTTTTCTGCAACCTTATTAATTTTAAAAAAAAGGCTGAAATATCCTTTTTTTGGAGATTATTCAAGTGGTTTCATTTATTTTCAAAATTAATAAGGTTGTATTCTAAAAAGAAAAAAAAAAGGAAAGAAAATGAATTTACTTGTATGGAAACAATATAAATCATTACAATATACTCTTCAGCTGAAAACTTTATATGACTAGAGGACAGGAGGTTTAGGTCATGCGGATCAAGCTCATGCAACCTAGGAGGACCCCAAAGTTCATTTAGACCAGAAAGATCTCTAGATGAAGAGTTAAGACGAAACAATTTGCTATAGGAAATTGCATTCATCTCTAGCCAAGGTGCGAAAAGAATAATGTTCATCAAAGCGAAAAAGATTCACTCCAATCTGTCACATTTCAGTTAATTAACCTCTAGTTACTGCCCATAGGAGATTATTAGGTTAGGGGTGATAAGATGTTAACCTATGACATTTTGTACCCAAAACGAACACTCTACAAAGTGTGCACTACATCCCTTCTTATAATTATCGTAGTGTGTGATTATACAAATCTGTCTTGTTTCCCATATCATTATCATCTACAACAACAACAACAACAACAACACAGCAAGGTTCTAAACGGCGGTAGGCGGGTGTGCGGCGGAGAGAGTCTGCCTACCGCCTAGGCGGTCGATATATTTTGAACATTTTTTTATACTATTTTATCGCAGTTTTTTTTTTTTTGGCATAATATGCATTTTTAAGGGTGTTCCATGCTTACAAAACTTTTTTGGCCAAAATATCTTGTTAGGTATTGCTCCGCCTAGGCGCCCGCCTACGCCGTCTCATCTCCGTCTATGCCGTCAATTTATGTTGGCCGCTTACTCCACCGCCTACTGAAAAGTGGTGCAGTGAGAGACCGCCTAGGCGGGCTAGGCGGCCGCCATTTAGAACACTGCAACAAAGCCTTTACCTTAAATTTCTGGTATCGGCTGTTCGAATCCTCTTCTTCCATTCGGCTTTGTTAAGGGTCATGTTCTCTATAACACTAACAAAATTCATATCATTCTTTAACACTTTAACCATGTTCATCTAGGCCTACCTCTTGTCTTAGCGGTTCCATTAACTACTTATATTATCAACTCCTCCTTACATAAGCATTTATTGATCTACTTGCACATGTCCAAACCACCTAAGCTGATTTTCTCTCATATTGCCCTCAATTTATGTCACTTCTAATTTTTCGCAGATACACTAATTTCTTATCATATCCTTTAATGCCACTCATCCAACTTACCATTCTCATTTCGTCTACACTTGACTTTCTGGACAATTGTTGTCTTATGTATAAACTATTTTCTTGTCATTTACTAGTTCTGGTTTATGTAATAAAAGAATTATATACATATGATACAATGAAACCTATTGTAAAAAAAGAACATGAAAATAAAAATAAGAGTTTGAACTACAACATCTAACAAGTAACCATCAGTGTTATTAAAGGGCCAGTCTAAGCATTTCAGGTGCTATGTTGCCTCACTGCTTTAGGTGCCCCCTCGACCCACATCGACTTAAATGTGACCAAAACCCAGCCAATATTTCTTTGAACTTGGAATCTGGGTCGTTCTCTGTGTGTGTGTTTATGTGTGTGTTTATATATATATATATATATATATATATATATATATATATATGGTCCGGATCGGGAGCTCCTTCGGTCGTTGGATCGAGCGGGCGCGCCCACGGGCCCCCCGATCCGATGGTGCAAGGGGGCGGGGCTCTGCGGGTGGGTCCTTTTATCCCCCAATCTGATGGCATATATATATGAGAAATTTTGACTTACCCCCACTTGGATTACCCATATTAAGGGTGCATCCCACAGTTTTGCATTAATTAAGAACAACCCTCACTTCTAACAGTTTCCGTTCCTCACTAACAGAAACTCTCATTCGTGGACTTTTTTGGACGTAAATACCCCCCCTCTCTCTTTTGAAGTGTAATTTCTTTCATAATTTCTAAAGTACCCCTCTCTTTTATAAATCCCTACCGCTCTCTCAATCTAATAAGAAGAGTCGGAGGCTTTAACCTAACCCCCAAAATCTCTCCTCCATTTGTTCTCGTGTCCCCAAAATCTCTCTTATGGAGACCTCTGCATGTCGGGTACAATGAAATTGCTTTCGAAATTTTTTCCTTGAACATTTTGTTATGTGGTTTGCCGTTTGCTCCTCTCAATTCTCAGTCATTTTGGTCTTTCTTGTAGGAGAAATGTCAAATTTGCTCCAAGAACAATCACCTTGCTGAGGAATGTACGTTCTTGAGCTCGCCTTGCAAGATCAAGAATTGCAAGGGGATTAGGCACTTGTTGAAGTCAAATACTAAGTCAAATCCTGGGAGAAAATTTTTGAAGTGCCCCGTCTGCTCTGATTTTCAATGGTTGGATGCTGCTATTTTGGATTCAAGCTCTGGAAGTTCTTCTTCGACAATTTAAATGAAGTGTCCCGTCTGCTTGGATTTTCAATGGTTGGATGCTACATGTATATATATATACATACATATAAACACAACAATCTTTGAAATTCAAAAGTCTACACATGGATCTACCAATTTCTAGGCTCATAAGCACATCATACATCTTAAGGTTGAATTTTTGTCAATAATAACAAAAATTTCAGAATTAAAATGATCCTACTATTTCAAGAAATTTAAGAAAACCTAATTTAAACAATTTCTCAAATAGAGTAGGTTACGTATAATTTGTCAAGGTAAAATACATACTTGTATTTATGTCAAGTGTATTTACGTATGCATTCATATATTTGGTTAGGTATCATGCAAAATTATCATTCCAAGGAAAAATCTATCTCTCCCTCTTTCTATATATATATATATATATATATATATATACAATACGATACAAAAGTATACTAGCACATCACATTGCCTAATGGTTGAGTTTTTCCATGGTTACAAAAAAATTCAGAATACAATATACTTGTAATTATCATATAAATCCAAGAATATATAATAATTAGTATGGAACAATTTAAGAGGATGGAGGAGAGAGGGCTTGCCTTGCTTTGTGGTCAATTCTCCCCTCTAGAAGAATTATTCTCCAAGTCCCAATTCAAATCCTAGGGCACAAGAAGAGAAATTGGGTTAAATTAGAACCCTAGAAATATTTATCAAAGAGTTTTGAAAAGAAAAAGGGGAAAGGAAATTGGAAGAAGGAAGAGGAAGAAGAATGAGAAGATGAAGAAGGGGGGAGGGGGTCGGCGGCGGCGGCGGCGGCGCAGCAGCCGCGCGGCAGCAGCAGCAGCAATAAGCGACAGCGGCAGCAGCAATAAGCTGCCGCGGCAGTAGCAGTAACAGTAACAGCAAGGGGGGGTGAGGAGAAGAAGATGAGAAGAAGAAGGAGAATTAATGAGAGGGAGGAGAGGCTTACCAGGAAGAGGTAGGAGAAGAGAATGGTTTCTCTCTCCCCCATTCTTCATATTTTTAAGAAGGATTAATAATTAGGAAATACCTAAAATGCCCTCTAAGGCTTGTCATGAGGCATGAGTGCCAAATGGCACTCATCTATGCATGTTTGACACTCAAGCATTAGTGGAAAATGCAAAATAGATTTTTGCATGAGGGAAAATTTGAAATTTTTTTTCAGATTATATTCATTTACACTATAAAAAAAATTTGAGAAATAATTTATAGGAAAATAATTTTGAATGGTTGAAAATTAATTAAAAATACCAATAATAAAAATAAAAAAAAAGGTTATGACACCCTACCCACCTTAATTAAATTCCGTCCCCGGAATTTAAAGATAAGAGAGGTAGAGAAGGTTAGGTTGCTAAGTACCTTAATCATCAAAGAGGTAGGGGTACAGTCGCCGCATCTCATCTTCCCTTTCCCAAGTAGATTCTCCCGGTGAGTCCTTGTTCCAAGATATTCGAACTAAGGAGATGGTCTTGTTCTTAAGAATCTTCTGCCTCTGATCCAGGATCTCTACCGGCTTCTGTTCAATGCGAAGAGTTGGGCCAACTGTGATTTCCGAATGATCCAATATGTGACTGGGATCTGGCACATACTTCCGCAGTTGAGATACATGGAAGACGTCGTGAACTCCTTCGAGAGATGGTGGCAAGGCCAATCGATAAGACACGTCGCCAACTCGATCCAGGACGTCGAATGGACCTATAAACCTTGGGCTCAACTTCCCTCTGCTTCCAAACCTGATAGTTCCTTTTGTCGGTGAGATCTTCAGAAATACATGATCACCAGGTTTGAAATTCAAGATTCTCCGATGCTTGTCGGCCCACATCTTGTGCCTGTCCTGCGCAGCTTGAAGATGACTTCTGATAGCCTTGACTATGTCTACTGTCTGAGTGACAAATTCTGGCCCTAGAAGCTGTCGTTCTCCGACGTCACCCCAACATATAGGTGATCTGCACTTCTTTCCATACAGTGCTTCAAATGGCGCCATCTTGATACTGGCCTGATAACTGTTATTATAAGAGAATTCTACCAGATGCAAATGATCATCCCATGATCCTTGGAAATCTAGAGAGCACGCTCTCAACATGTCTTCCAAAATTTGTATTAACCTTTCTGACTGTCCATCAGTCTGTGGGTGGTATGCTGAACTGAACTTCAGGCGACTGCCAAGACTGTCTTGCAAGCTTCTCCAAAACTTGGAGGTGAACCGAGTATCCCTGTCCGAGACGATACTTACCGGCACCCCATAGTGACTAACAACTTCCCTCGTGTACATATCCGCTAGATGCTCCGTAGATTGTCCAACTCGGAATGGTAGAAATCTCGCGGACTTGGTAAGCCTATCCACTATCACCCAGATGGCATTGTTACCCTTCTGTGTTCTTGGGAGTCCTGATACAAAATCCATTGTAATATGCTCCCACTTCCATTCAGGTACTGGTAGTGGTTGCAGTAGTCCAGCAGTCCGTTGGTGCTCAGCTTTCACTTGTTGGCACACTAAACATTTCGAGACAAATTTAGCTATTTCCCGCTTCATTCCATGCCACCAAAAGTTGTCTCAGATCCTGGTACATCTTCGTACTCCCAGGATGAATGGAGTACTGAGAACTATGTGCTTCAGTCATTAGCTCAGTCCGGAGTTCTCCAAATGGTACACATAAACGACTTCCGAATCTCAAGGATCCATCAGAATGCTTCGTCAATCCAGTTTGTACCCCAGCTTCAGTTTGACTCCACAGCTTTTGCAGCTTCACATCCTTCTTCTGTGCTTCCTTAATTCTCTCCACTAAGGAAGATTGAACTTGTAAACTTCCCCAAAATCCATCTGCAATTGGGCATATCACTTCAATCCCCATTTTTCTGAGATCATCCAATATCTCCTTGGGCGTGTTCATAAAGAAAGCCTCAGGCCTCCTACTAAGAGCATCTGCCACTTTATTCGCCTTGCCTGGATGATGCTCCAACTCCATATCAAAATCCTTAAGCAACTCGAGCCATCTACGTTGCCTCATGTTTAACTCCTTTTGGGTGAACACATATTTCAAACTTTTATGATCCGTGTAAATCTTGATCTGTTCACCATACAAGTAATGCCTCCACAGTTTCAGTGCAAACACAACAGCTGCTAACTCCAGATCATGTGTTGGATAGTTCCTCTCATGAACCTTCAACTGCCGCGAAGCATAAGCGATAACCCTTCCGTGCTGCATCAGTACACAGCCCAAACCCTTGCCAGAAGCATCACTGTAAATCTCGTAACCTCCTGATCCTGAGGGTAGAGCTAGTACTGGTGCTGTGACAAGTCTTTCCTTTAATTCCTCAAATGCCGCTTGACATTTATCAGTCCAAACAAATTTCTCATTCTTCCGAGTCAATCTAGTAAGCGGCTCAACTATTCTGGAAAAGTTCTCCACAAATCTTCTATAGTATCCAGCTAAACCAACAAAACTTCGAACTTCAGCTACATTCTTGGGAGTAGGCCATGATTTAACTGCTTCTATCTTCTTAGGATCTACTGTAATGCCTTCTCCACTAACTATGTGTCCCAAGAAAGAAATTTCCTTTAACCAAAATTCACATTTACTCAGCTTCCCATACAGCTTCTCCTGTCGTAGAGTTTCAAGTACTATCCTCAAATGTTCTTCGTGCTCCTCCTCATTCTTCGAGTAGATCAATATGTCATCAATGAATACGATCACAAACTTATCCAGATATTGATAGAATATCCTATTCATCAAATCCATGAATATGGCCGGAGCATTTGTTAATCCAAAAGGCATGACTTGGAACTCATAATGTCCATATCTAGTTCTAAAAGCAGTCTTTGGTATGTCTTCTTTCTTAATCTTCACTTGGTGATAGCCTGATCTGAGATCTATTTTGGAAAATACAGTTGCTCCTCCAAGTTGGTCGAATAATTCGTCGATCCTAGGGAGTGGATATTTGTTCTTAATTGTCAGTTCATTCAGTGCTCTATAATCTATCACCAATCTCAGGCTTTCATCCTTTTTCTTTACAAATAGAACAGGCGCTCCCCACGGAGAAACACTAGGCCTGATAAACTCCTTAGCTAGCAATTCCTTGATTTGTTTATTCAATTCTGCTAGTTCCTCCTTGTTCATTGGATATATCTTCTTAGCAATTGGGGCTGCTCCAGGAATTAGATCAATGCTAAATTCAACTGCCCTATCCGGTGGCAATCCGGGTAATTCATCAGGAAATACATCCTTAAACTCATCTACAACCCTTGGCCATTCCTCTATTTCTTGGTTCATGAGACTCCTAAGTTCAAACCTCTCTAACTCTTCTTTGTCAAACTCCTTCTGGGCTCTAACAAATTCATGCAACTTCCTACTAGGTAAGGAAAACTGAACTTTTCCTTGACCACAATCAATGATTGCTGAGGTTGCTATTAACCAATCCATTCCAAATACTATATCATAGTTGTCCATGGGAAAGACCAATAACCTAGTTCGGAAGCTTGCTCCTCCCATCTTGATTGGACAATTTCTACAAATTCGACTCACTTCTACTACACCATTGCCCGTTAGGATTTTCAATTTTCTAGCTAGAGGTTGAGTCTCAATTTTATACTCAGTTATGAATGATGCAGATATGAAGGAATGAGTAGCTCCAGAATCAAACAAAACTGATGCAGGGCTAGAAGAAGCGAGTATAGTACCTGTCACCACGTCTCCCGCAATTCCAGCTTCATTGCTATCCATCATAAAGGCTTGGCCGTGATTCTTCTTCTTTCTGTTGTTGTGATTCTGATTAGCCCTTTGAGCTTGATGGAATTGATGCACCTGTGGTGCCAATGCCGGTCTCTGCTGATGACCTTGTGCTTGTGGTGCTGCAGCAGCATTAAACCTGGGCTCATTGCTTTGAAAGAAAGGCCTTTGTTGAAATCCCTGGTTTGCAGCTCTTGGTCCCTGTGTATTATTCTGTGCTACAGATCTTCTATTGTTCTGGGGACATTGGTTCAACCGGTGGTTGGAGGATCCACACTTCAAGCACTTCCCTTGAAGTCTTCTGCAGTTATTCTTTGTATGCCCGGACTTCCCGCAGTAAGAACAGCTTAGCGTGACTATTCTGCTCATGTTGAGCACGCTTCTGTTGTCCTTGTCCCGAGGTCCTTCCTTGAGGTGAGCTGGTCTCCAGACTCCGTTTTTGTCCTGCCGCCTTCGAGTTGTTCTTATCATTTTGCATCCTTTCTTGGTCTCTAGCAGCTTCGACCACTTCTGCGTAAGTCTGACATTTGTAGGGGGCAACCTTCATCTTCAGCTTATCGTCCAGCCCTTCCATGAATCGGACCACCTTTGCCTTCTCCGTAGTCACCAAGCTTGGAGCATACCGGCTTAGCCTTGTGAATTCCGCCGAGTATACATCGACAGATGTCTTATTCTGCTTCAGATGTAGGAACCTCCTTTCCAGCTCCATCTTGGCACTTGGGGGAAAGAATCTCTCTTCAAATTCTTCCTTAAATTTCTCCCATGATACAATCTCATCTGACTCCTCCGGGTGTAAGGAGCTCCACCAGATGTCGGCAACGTCCTTCAGTTGAATCCTTACAAGAGACACTATATCATTTGGCGCGATCTTCGAGCCTTTCAGCAACCCTTCTGTGGTCCTAATCTACTGTGCTGTTTCCATAGGAGTTTCAGTCCCCTTGAACTCTGAGGGCTTAATCGTCCTGAAATCTGAAAGGGTCCCAGCTTTAGGAGCAGCTGCGACATCCAGTCTTTCCAGTAGCTTTGCAGACACAGCTTGGGAAAGTTGGATTTGTTGGGTGTTGGCTGCCAAGATTTTCTGAAAATTTTCCATAGCGTCTGCCGGACGCATCTCGGTGGTTTCCGTTTGCAGTGTGTCGGGATTTGGCGAAGAAGACATTTCCTAAA
The DNA here is from genome assembly GCA_029216955.1 of Iris pallida. Classification (NCBI taxonomy): domain Eukaryota; kingdom Viridiplantae; phylum Streptophyta; class Magnoliopsida; order Asparagales; family Iridaceae; genus Iris; species Iris pallida. Next base: position 21,374,215 of record JANAVB010044419.1, read on the forward strand.
TATTAAGGACGGGAAATTCTTAATGCAAAATTTAAAGAAGAATCTTAAAGAATTTAATTGCTAAAGGAAAAAAGGCAATCACAATTAAGATAGTCAAGCCAAAAGAAGCATATTTCATTCATTGCACAAAACAGGATTACAATATGCTTCACAAAGAAGTCCTTACGACTTCTATACTCTAACCCTATACAAAACTATATACATCTGTTGTAACTTCTAAAATATAATACAACAGACAAAAATTTTCCCCTCTACACCTCCACAACATATCTTCCTACACATACATATACATATATCTGCTGATCCGTCAAAATGTAGTACAGCAGACAAAAAGCTATCCCATATTCCAGTCATCCTGACTAACCCCTAGTCAGCTTCAGGTAAGTGATCTCCAAAATCTTGTCGTAGGGGTTAGTTTCTTCCCACTCGCTGATGGTCCCATCATACCCATAAGTGAAGGGAGAGGGACCGTCCTTCGCAAGGAAGAACATCAAACGCAGTTCCTTCTCCCAATAAATTTCTGCCCCATCTTCAATGTCCCGGATCTTGGGACGCAGACGATGAAAGTAAACTCCGAACACTGGGAGTTCCGCGTCGTCTACCACTAGCCAGGCCTTCCGGGCGAATTGCTCGTAACCGTAAAAGGTTCTGTCACTCCCGTCCCAAAAGATGCTCGGCATAAATCGGGCCATGACCTATACCCAAAAATTCTCGAATTAGAAATCTATGACAAGAAATAATGCATCATCAATGTTTAAATAAAATTCAATCAAGATTCATATCCCAAATCCTTGCATAATCCTCGATTCTTTAATTTAGGAATTCAATCTTCAACTTAAACATTTCTGTCCTGGGTTATTTCAAGTGAGTCCTTAGAATATCTATTATCTACCTATACCTTCTCCTTAACCTATACACTATCCTTAAAAACTAGACCTGCATGGGCCACCAACCAAAAGAGACGTGTCACGCCCCGGTTCCCAGAATGACACGAGGCACGTGATACTTCTCCCCAGGCTACGCAACTGTACAATGAGTACCGAAATGTACCCTGCGATTGTCGCCTGTAAGGTCCGGGATAGGCATAGATAAAAGGAGTAATCACAGAATTCCACAATCACATAACATTCATTGATCCAGGAATATTACATATGTAGTCTAGAATCCATCAAAACACATATTTTACATATTTAATTTACTGTCTTCAAACACATGATTGATTCATAGTCTTTAACACATAGTTTACATAATTGAAAATATTATCAAAATGAAACTACATTCCATCCGTTCCACTTCATTCGTAGAGATCATTCTCCGTGTACGCTTGATCCTCAACATGATCTTCTTCAGTCCCTAGTGAACAAAACTAGGTCGTCAATACGACGAGCAAGCCCTCAGTCAAAGGAAATAGTTATGAACGTAATAATAAGACAAGTGAACAAGATTTAGTATCTAGAGTGATTAAATTCATACCTCGATATTAGTCAAAAGTAAGTGAATCTCAATTAATGTCAGAAGGACACGACAAGATCTTTCTAGACCTAAATGCAATTTAGAGAAACTCCTGGATCACACACACTCGCCTAGCATCTCAACAATAATCCCATTTTGCCCGGGATCAGGCTCGTACAAAACGGGTTGGTGCTTAGATACTCCAGCCGTCTGTACTATCACATATTGATGTGATTACAAGAAAGATAACATCATGAGTGGTTTTCCGAATCATCTGGGTCGAGTCATCGCATCATGTGTTATAATCAAGAAGTTCGTATGACTTGGACTTTTCCAAGAATATCGAACCCATTCATTAGAGAGCTGAGCTGAACTCAGGGCCTGGATATCTAATGAATTAACAATATTCTGAGCTGAAACTCAGGGTAATGTGCAAATGGATAGCTGAGCTGAAACTCAGGGCCTGGATGTCCAATTGCGATCAAGAAAGTGAGCTAAAGCCTCACCCCGGATATTCGCACGGCCGCACGAACACCGTATCAGGGACTGATCAGTACGAAAATGAAAAATAATATTGCTAAGAAGTCAGCCGGGTGTGATCCAACGGTTTCTCTCCCAAAAACCCATGCAACCTATTCTAAACATTTAGACCTCAGAGAAACTATCTCCCAAATGGGAGTCCTAGAAGTTAAGTTGCATTCAGATATTAGTTTCGTCTTTTCCGAAACTAAAGTAGTCCGAAAAATATTGGAATCAAGGTAAAATTCCAAGATATCCATTTGGACATGATTCCAAGAATCCCTTCGATGTTATAGGTCGGAGATGGATGGTTCAAGTGGTCTAGAACTAGAGTCAAAATTTCCAAGAATCCGAGTTTATCGAAAATAGACTAACTCTGGAAATTCTCAAAAATTTCGGCAGAGTCTCCTTTGTATTTACTGACCCGGAATTTAATCCGATACAAGTAAACACAAAAGAAACAAAATACGGGCACGCCGACCCCTTCGGTGGAGCAACCCTCAACACCGGCAACACGCAAAATAAACGGGTACGCCGACCCCTTCGGTGGAGCAACTCTCAACACCGGCCACGCATTTATATAAAGCTAAAAAATAAAATAGCTTTCTTACCATGGCAAGCAAGCGACATTTTTAGATTTTTAGTAATAAAAGATTCTAGGAAACTATTATCGACTATGTACTGCATGTAGCTCATCAAGGATGTATATAAGAAAATTTAAGACATGAAAGTTAGCACGAAGCTACCCTAGTAAACTGGTATTCAGAAATTATTAATCTAACCATGTCTTTATGACAAAAAGGTGTTTTTAAGCATAAATAATAATTTGGACAGAATTGAAATGGCGAGTTAAATTGCTAAAATTAGCACAAGTAAACCCAATTCATACATAATATAATATCCCTATATATATATTGATTCTCTTTGAAGTAAAAAGGTTAAAGTTCCAAGTTGGACCAAGATTATAGGTTAAATTCTTTAAATATGTCAAGGTGTTGATATACTTGTGGATGTGTATGTCAAGATGTATATATGTGCTAGGAGTATTTATACGTATACCCATATACATGTTCTTAGGTCTCATGCTTAAAGACTAATCCACGGATAGTAGCTACATGTATATATATACATACATATAAACACAACAGTCTTTGAAATTCAAAAGTCTACACATGGATCTACCAATTTCTAGGCTCATAAGCACATCATATATCTTAAGGTTGAATTTTTGTCAATAATAACAAAAATTTCAGAATTAAAATGATCCTACTATTTCAAGAAATTTAAGAAAACCTAATTTAAACAATTTCTCAAATAGAGTAGGTTACGTATAATTTGTCAAGGTAAAATACATACTTGTATTTATGTCAAGTGTATTTACGTATGCATTCATATATTTGGTTAGGTATCATGCAAAATTATCATTCCAAGGAAAAATCTATCTCTCCCTCTTTCTATATATATATATATATATATATATATATATATATATACAATACGATACAAAAGTATACTAGCACATCACATTGCCTAATGGTTGAGTTTTTCCATGGTTACAAAAAAATTCAGAATACAATATACTTGTAATTATCATATAAATCCAAGAATATATAATAATTAGTATGGAACGATTTAAGAGGATGGAGGAGAGAGGGCTTGCCTTGCTTTGTGGTCAATTCTCCCCTTTAGAAGAATTATTCTCCAAGTCCCAATTCAAATCCTAGGGCACAAGAAGAGAAATTGGGTTAAATTAGAACCCTAGAAATATTTATCAAAGAGTTTTGAAAAGAAAAAGGGGAAAGGAAATTGGAAGAAGGAAGAGGAAGAAGAATGAGAAGATGAAGAAGGGGGGAGGGGGTCGGCGGGCGGCCGCCGCCGCCCGCCGCGCGGCAGCAGCATCAGCAATAAGCGGCAGCGGCAGCAGCAATAAGCTGCAGCGGCAGCAGCAATAAGCTGCAGTAGCAGTAGCAGTAACAGTAACAGCAAGGGGGGTGAGGAGAAGAAGATGAGAAGAAGAAGGAGAATTAATGAGAGGGAGGAGAGGCTTACCAGGAAGAGGTAGGAGAAGAGAATGGTTTCTCTCTCCCCCATTCTTCATATTTTTAAGAAGGATTAATAATTAGTAAATACCTAAAATGCCCTCTAAGGCTTGTCATGAGGCATGAGTGCCAAATGGCACTCATCCATGCATGTTTGACACTCAAGCATTAGTGGAAAATGCAAAATAGATTTTTGCATGAGGGAAAATTTGAAATTTTTTTTCAGATTATATTCATTTACACTATAAAAAAAAATTTGAGAAATAATTTATAGGAAAATAATTTTGAATGGTTGAAAATTAATTAAAAATACCAATAATAAAAAAAGAAAGGTTATGACAGAAGGAGATTCTTGCAATGCATGAGATGCAACAATGCATTCCAATGGTTGAATAAGGCTGTTGTTATAGACGAGAAAAAAATGTGAAATTCCTGTTCAAATTGTAGTGAACACAACTTTAGACCAGTTGTGCCAAAAATTTGGAAAAGAATTGGGAATGTAAAGTTGAAATGATATAGTTGAGTGGAAGTTTCCCTCTATGTAATGAATTGAAGTCGAATTTGTGTGCTTTTGTTACTTTGTGAACATCTTCTCTCTTTTATGAATGTTGAGCATGAATATATTCATACAACTTTCAAACATTCAAGTTTACTTTAGAAGCAAGCATACAGTTCATATGTAGTTTCATTCCAAACATTCAACAATGCTGGGCATATTAGATAGGAATTTCAAACATTCAAGTATACTGAACAAGCAAAGAAGTATGAGGATGCTGCTTCAAAATATGCAGGTAACATCAAAATATGCAGTAACCTCAAAATTCTAGTAGGGTGAACAAACAAAGAAGTATGCTTCAAAAAGCTTAAATTGCTGAACATACAAGCAAGCATGCTTCAAAAAGCTTCAAAATATCTTAACAGAGTTTAAGGGTTACACAAAAGGCTAGCAAGCATGCAGTTAGTGCTTCATACAGTTAGTGCTTCATACATTCATTACACTTAATCCAAGCAAGCATACAGTAGTTGCTGCTTCAAAAATTGCAACATTAAACAAGTACAATTGAAGGTGTGCTGCTTCAAACTGCTTCAAAAACTCCTATTGCTGCTGCTGGCTCTTTCTGCTATTGTTGAAGGAATCTTCATGGATTGAAGGATTGTTGCTATTGTTGTTGCTGCTGCTGCTTCCAATATTTACTCTGATACTAGTATTCCATGGAGGTCTAAACACAGAATTCATTGGCCTCCTTGGTGGTAGAATTGCTGCAATGTTATTAGTCCTAACAGACATGCCCAGGTTTTGATGTATCCATTCACTCCCAGACTTGAAGGGAATGGTAGATGAGTGAGGAGGTTGAGGACTTGGATGCGTCAAATTGGAAGAACCTGGAGTTGGATTAGAAGGACCTGGAGATGAATTGGAAGGAACTGATTGTTGTTGTGGCGAGGATGGTATTTGTGGTCCTCCTGGTTGTTGTTGTGGTGTACCCATGGCCACAGCATCCTTCTTCTTACCCCTTGTAGTCTTTAGCCTCTTGTAAGTTGTGTCAGTCTTTTGTGGTACCCTTTGTTTTGGTTCTTTGGGTGGTATTGGTGGCCTTGGTGCCCTTGGTGTTTGTCCTCCTTGACAACCTCTAGCATTATGGTCAGCTGGCAACTTGCACCTCCCACAAATCTTCTGTTTCTTGCCGGACCTTGGTAACTCATCAGCCTCCCTCCTCCTAACACCCTTTGGTCTTCCAGGTTGCCTTCTTGTAGCAGGTGGACCAACTTGATATGGTGGCTGTAATATATAGAACAAAAATAGAACAAATATAGTTGTTAACTTTACCAAATAGATAGTAGTGCAATGGAACAAATATAGAACAAATGAGATACTGGAGAATACCATTTATAGGTAACTTCAGATTTTTCAAAAGAGATATGGACATAATCAAAGGAATGCAAGTTATAGTAACAAATATAGAACAAAATAGATGTTAATAAAACAATGTTAACTTACTTGCTCCCATAAGTTTTGCTGAGACAATGGAACAATCTTCCCAGCATAAGCCTTCTTGTAGGTATTAGCATGTAGGGGGGAGCATCGGTTCGGTTCGGTCTGAACCGGACCGATTTACGTAAAACCGAAATGAACCGTAAACCGTCGATCCAGAACCGAGAACCGGACCGACCAAAATATAACCGGACCTGAACCGAACCGAATTAGTTCGGTTCGGTTTTCGGTTGGTTCGGTTTAACGGGCCAGTGGGCTGGGCCGGATTTTTAATGGGCCTGGGTGTATGGAAAATGAAATAAAATCAATAATGGACTGGGATTTCAAATTGGACTTGAAGTCCAGTGCACAGCATCACAGCAGAACATTGAATTTCAAATTGGACTTGAAGTCCAGTGCACACTGCACAGTATAACAGCAGAACATTGAATTTCAAATTAGACTTGAAGTCACCCAGATTACATCCAGAACAGTATAACAGCAGAACAAAATACCAAACAAATATACAAATTACATCCAGATTAAGTTACACCCAGATTAAGATTCCAAATTAACCACAGTATCCAGATCATTCTCCAGTACAAAACCGAGGTAATATATACCAATTACAAATTCACAATGAAGAAGAACTCCAGTACAAAACCGATGTAATATATACCAATTACAAATTCACAATGAAGAAGAAATATTCATTTCGATGTCAGCACATCCAAATCCAAGATTCCAAATTCCAAACTCAACGCACAAGTTAAACCTGCATTATATACAAAAGCTAAAACAAAGGCTCAGAATGGCCTTTAATGCGTCATTAAAGATGCAATGTATGGTATGCCTCGCCAATGGCTGCAACGAGTGCCTCGCCAATGGCTGCAATGAGTGCCAAATCATCATCGCCAATTCTAATGGAAAAACTCAGTAAATTTTTTGAATGTTAAAAACGACTATGAAGAGAGTACCTCAGTTACTCAGTAACCTCACCAACGGCAGGCTTAATTTTAACAAATGCCTCGCCAGTGGCTGCAACGAGTGCCTCGCCAGTGGCTGCAACGAACGACCAACGAGTGCCCCGCCTCTACAAGCACTCAAGCTGTCAAGCAGTATCCAAGATTCCAACATGTACATGTATCAAAATTCAGAACATGAAAGTATCACTCATCAGAATATGAAAATGGACAGTATCAAAAAATTAGTATTAAAGATTCAACAGAACAGCATCATCATATAATTAATAGACCAACACAATTTTGGCAACACAACTGGAAAGCAAGTATTAAAACATAGAATTGGAAAGCAAGTATTCAACTTTGGCAACACAATTTTTGGGCACCAAGCAAACAATTTTCCGGCAGCAAGCAAATATTTCTTCGTAGCAAATTTTTTTGACAGCAAGCAAATATTTCTTCGTAGCAAATTTTTTTGGCAGCAAGCAAATATATTTTTGCAGCTAATATTTTTTTCCCAGCAAACCAGTAGCGCACCTGTCCAGAAACAACAAAGATACACAACATAGAACTTTCGAAGTCACAAAAGATGAACTTACAGTGAGTTCAAATATCGACAGCAACTGGAATACAATTTTGAACCCAAATTTCCTCCCCTTCCACGGCGAAAGATCATCCATGCAAGAATAACAAACGTTAATTAAAAATTAAAATTAAAAAAACAAAAAAAAAACCAGATTTTGGTTGGATCTTACCGGATCTCGAGAGATCTTTGTTAGATCTCGACAGATCTGGGTTGGATCTTAACAGATCTAGACAGATCTGGGTTGGATCTCCACTTCCGCGTCGAAATCTATGATAGATCTCGAAGATCTAGGTTAGATCTCGAGAGAACTACGTTAGATCTAGACAGATCTAGACAGATCTAGGTCAGATCTAGAAAGATCTAGGCTAGATCGAGTCGAGAGAGGCGATCGAGAGAGGCGACGGAGTCGTCGAGAGAGGCAGAGCTGCCGAAGTGCAGCAGAGAACGGTGTGGGGGAGAGGTGGGAAGCGGAGAGCAGAGAACGGTGTGGGGGAGAGGGGGAGGCGGAGAGCAGAGAACGGTGCTCCGCTCAGAGAGATGAGAGTGAGAGATCAGAAATGAAACGGTGAGGAGAGAGAAGGCTGAGACTGAGAAGAGAATATAAATAGTTAGGGTTTTTTTACAGGGGTAGATAGGTAATTTACTAAATAAAAAAATATAAATTATATATATATATCGGTTATCGGTTCGGGTCGGAAACCGTTTTCCAAACCCGAAATCCGAACCGATAACCGATATTCTCAGTTACTGTAAACCGAAACCCGACCCGAATAAAAAAAACCCGACCCGAATAGCTATTACGGGTCGGGTCGGTTCGGTTTACGGTTTTGAAACCGTGATTTGCTCAGCCCTATTAGCATGATAGTAGTGGCTTGTGAACCTATACCAAAACAAGTATTTTATGAGCAAAAGTATATAAACTGCTATAATGTACCTATAATGTATCTATACTGCTATACCCTTTCTATACTGCTATATGTACCTATAATGTATCTATACTGCTATACCCTTTCTATACTTACATTGTCCGTGTGGGCCTCATAGGTAATAGTGCAGCTACAACATGTACACATGGTACCCTGTTAAATTCCATACATGACAGTCACACGTTTTGGCTTTAATATCAACTGCCCATCTGTTTTCAATGGAGAACACACTTGTGACACAAAATAACCTCTCATCAGCACCATTGACCTGATTTTCTTTGCTTTTGGGGTCAAGTCATTCTCATCCAAGGCTTTAGAAACCATCTTCCTATCATAGATCAATTGCATGACCATCATATGATACATCTCCACAATCATAGTGATGGGCCTCCCTCTGATGTTCCTTATCCAACTGTTGAAGCTCTCAGAGAAGTTATTGGTTATGTGCTCACACTTGGATGTCTTATCAAAGAATGCTCTGCACCAGCTTCTCATGTCCTCTTCCATCAGATACTGAAGACCCTCTGGACATTGTTCAGAAAGTGCTTTGATCCATTTAGCAGTGTCAACCTCTCTATAGGCCCTAGCTGCACCCCAGGTTAGATGTTTCAACTGTAGGCTACTACTGATACGAGACTTGAAGTTCTTATAGAAATGTCTGAAACAAAATCTGTAGGGGTGTCCATAGAATTCAGTGTCAACTGCACTCCCTAGGCCTTTTTGCCTGTCAGATATGAATGTTATCTTCCCTGGATGTTGCAACAACTTGTCTTTAATAATTGAAAGGAAATGGCCCCATGTAGCTTCACACTCTGAAGTGCAAAGATAGATGGCAAGGGAAAACAATCCATTGTTACGATCTAAAGCAGTTGCTGACAAACACACACCTCCATGCTTTCCTTTCAAATGACATCCATCTAACCCAACTAATGGTCTGCAACCTTTTATGAACCCTATGAAGCTTGCATTGTACCCTATGCATAAGTAGCCAAATTCAGTGGTCTCTGCTATATTCCCACAGTATGCTACACTCCCAGGATTGGATTTCATGACATGCTGTACAACCTGAGGACATTTCCTATAACTTTCATCATAACCACCAAACAACTTCTCCTTCACTCTGAATATTGCCATATGTGCAGTCCAATAGGAGACCTTAACTGTAAACTTGGACCACATTTGCCTCTGAATATCCTTTGCCTTCCATGATGTGTGGTGTACTTTAATGTCATCTTCCAACACATCAGCTATGAACTTGCTGTTAGCCATTTTGTTTGAGAGCTTTGAGGTGTGCTTGCAAGTGTGGGCTTCATTAAGCTGTCTAAGTGTACATGTAGTCCTGTCAGGTGAAATTCTGACCCTGCACAACCATGGACATGTCTCTTCTTCACACACACCCCATATCTTATTCGATTTATTCTTAACATTTCAAACCTGTTTTTTTATAGCAAAAGTCCTTAAAAATCTTATGCACTCACTAGGATTCATCCATTGTTGACCTAGGACTAGTGCACCCACAATTGGAGCCCTGTATTCCTCCTCACCCATCTCACCCTTACTATATAAGTCATCAAATTCAGCAGGTCTATGATCACATTCAGAAGCAGATGATGGACAACTGTGATATATTCCTCTTCAGGTTCTAGTTCATCAATTTGAACTTTCTTCCTTCTCTGAAATTCTTCCCTCTGAGATTCTGTTTCTTCCCCCCATTCTTCATTTCTGTTTTCTGAAATGTGGTCATCACTGCTTGGTACATAATCCTCATCCCCCTCCTTTGTTTCTTCCTCTGCATCATGTATTTCTTCCTCTGCATGTGTTCCCTCTGCATGTGTACCCTCTGCCTGTGTACCCTCACCATTTGTATTTGAACCATCACCCTGTTTTCCAGCCTCTGCTTGACCATCTTTACTACCAATATTGAAGACCCTTGATGGCATTGCATCCAACTGCTCCTCTGGGAGGTCCACATCACTATCACTAGGTAGAGGTTCAACATTCTCATGTTCCAATTGAACAACAGGTTTTCTAGGTGATTTATGTGCTACTCTCTTTACAAGTGTTCTCCTCTTTTTAACTGGTTGCATGGTAATTGATGCTTGTGTCTGAATATGTTGTTGTTCTTGGCTTGTCTCTTTACCAATCTCTTCTAAGAACAAGTGTATTTCTCCATTCTTGTTAGGCAATTGGTTGTCAATCATATCCAGCAACTCAGCATCAGTAAGAACCTTCTTTCACCATTTTTTGAGTCATCAACCCAGTGGTACTTATAACTAGCCTCCAAAGTATTACTCTTAATTATGTAGGGTATATCCAATAAACTAACCAAGTCTGGGTACACTTCAACAGCTACAGAACTACCATTCACATAGTGGACCCTAAGCATGACTTTCCTACATAATTATACAAGTATGCACACATATAATAACATGCTTACAAACAACATACTATAGTGGACCCATTTAGAAAGCAAAACAATGAATAGACTCAACAATGAATAGAGAGGAAAGTAAAAGTTAGGAAAGTATAACTTACAGTGGGAGACTGGCTTTCATCATATCATCTACCAAAGGAAACTCTGAACAAGAAAGGGGTTTTTTTTGGAATTGGGAAATTTAGGACATAGCTAATATCTGAAAAAAGAGAGATAAATGTCGAAGGTGCTCAGAAGGAAGAAATACATAATCAATCTTTCATATATTAAAGAAAAAAATTGCAAAAAATTTGAATATTACCTGACTTGCAGACTTTGCCATGGAAGCTGGACGATCTTCCTGTAACACACGACGAGATCAAATGGAAGGGACGAGATCGAATGGAAGGGGGTTAGGTAAGAGTCGGTTACGGAATGGAATTTGGGGATTAGGTAACGGAAGGAAATTTGGGGATTATGTTACGGAAGGAAATTGGGGATTTGGGTCTTCGAGTGAAAAGAGAGTTTGGGAGAGAGGCGGTTGGGAGATTATTAAGGGGGGTAGTTTAGGAATTCCATAAAGAGTTTCTAAGGGCTGTAAGTCAACAGTTCAAAGAAGGGGTATTTACGTCCAAAAAAGTCCACGAATGAGGGTTTCTGTTAGTGAGGAACGGAAACTGTTAGAAGTGGGGGCTATTCTTAATGAATGCAAAACTGTGGGGTGCACCCTTGATACGGGTAATCCAAGTAGGAGGTAAGTCAAAATTTCTCTCTCTCTCTATATATATATATATATATATATATATATATATATATATAATATAATGTTCCGTCCCGCTCAGTTCAATCGGAGGAATCAAAACGCCAATGGCGTTCGGAATTGGCCATGCAACGGCCTGCTCAAAGTCCTGCTCGGTCGAGGCAACTCCTCGCTCATGTGGATAGCTTCGGTAAACTTGCCTCAGCTTGGCCTTCACACTAATAAAATGAAAGTTTTCAACTGCACAAGTAGGCTTGATAATAAAGGAGACGAACCCACATAGCTAAGGGAATAATCCCAAGTTGGGTCAGATTGAGTCAGAATATGGAAAGGTCCAACTGTCGGCTTAGAAATGTGTATAGCGTGCTTTCAAAATGACACTCGGACCATCGTCCCGTGGCTTGGGAGAAGTAAAGTTGGTCGATGTTGCCACAAAGTTATGAACTTAGCATAAGTCATAGACATCGCACGTATAAATGCTTGATAAAGCATGCACGGTCCCATTGTCCAATGTTTGGCACAACAAAAGTTCCACAAGTCTCAGCGCGCGTTTGTACGGTGCAAGGTTTGTTATAGCCTTTGCTCGTTCCACGGGTTAAATTTGTTGTACGTATGGGCAAAAGTTATGTTGTGCTATGGCAAAAGTTATGTTGGGCTATTAAAGTCATAGGAAGCACTGTCCTACGTTTTCTGCAGTTGTCATAGCGCCCACGATCTCAAGGCTCGTCATATAAAGTATGACTTGGGCGATAGTGTCGCATAGAACACAAATTAGTTTAAGGCACGAGCCACGGTTGGTTCGACGAAAAGTTAGCCACGGTCTATGGCACATAAAGAACACGTTTTGTTCAAGTTAAGTAGGAAGGCTATGCAATAGTGGTTCCTGGATTTCAAAGAATGGAAAGTTCATGCTACCGTTTGTCGTCGAGGCTATCCCTCGTTTATGAGTCTCCAAAGATGCATGTTTTGCATAGTATGGTTCCAATGCACGTTTTGCAAAGTATGAGGCGGTCCCTCGATTGGGAGTCTCATGGTTCCTATGCGCGTTTGCTGAGTATGGTTCTAGTCGTACCACAAAGTAGGCAATGCATTTACGCGAGTTTAGATGTTCTCGTAGGTGCGTGGTCATGGATAACTTGTGCACAAGGATTTCTTCCTCGACTGGTATTACGCCGGGACATCGGGGCCAGGTCGACCTAGGGGGAAGACGTTATAGCAGCGATGGATTGTACCGCGCCAGGGTAGTCGGGGGCTTTCCTTGGGACTAGCTACCTTACATTAAAAGATCCGTCACCTACCCGAGCTATGTCCACGATGGCTAGTTAATGCCAGTGACTTTCATATAGATAAGTTGGCGTAATGCACGGTGTCGGTTGAATCAAAGGAAATACAAGCACGGCACGTTTGAGTCAAGAAGGAATGCACGGTTGAAACCCAACATGGAGCATAAGATTTGGCTAAGTAAAGACTCGTGCTTCGGTACGAGATGCGACGTCGAGTATTGAGTCGTTTCGAGTTAAGAAGGGCCGTAAGGCAAGTTTGGTTAAGTTATATTGAGTTGTGAGGCACGGCCTCGATGTTCGATGCACTAACAGAGTTTATGGTACGACCATGTCATTGCATCTCGAAGTATGGCACGAAAAACAAGCACGAGTCGGTACATTGATGCTGCAAGCACGAGCATGGTCTAGAGGCACAACGATAAGTAAGTTATCGACATAATGGCACGGTGATGGTCTAGAGACAAATAGGCCAATAATTTATGTCCTAAAATCGATCCTAAGACAAAAATAGAAAGACAATCATAAAGGGACTATGTTGCACAAAGTAAATGAACATGTTAGTTTTTTATGGGTGGGCGAGGAGCTCACTCCACCAGTACTGTTGAGTACTGCCACCCACACAGTTTTCATGTGCAGGCACATGTAGAAGCTAGTTGGCGCGGAGCTTGCTTGGATGCGTCGAAGCACGGAGTTCCTTGGCATTTCGAGGCGTGCGGCCGCATGGAGTTTGGACTTATACGGGGACATAATATATGAACATCGCCTATCTGAAGGGTCCGTTGGCTCGTCAAAGTGTACTGAGAGATGAGAGAGATCTGAGTGACTTGTAAATTGAGAGAAAAGTGAGTTTGAGCGATTTGTAATCTTGACTTCGCGCCTTTTGTAATTTTATTTCAAGTATTAATAAAAGACTCTGATTTTGTTTCAATACTTGTGTTGTCTTGTTTATTCAATTTTTTTGCTTTGGACTTCTGTGTGACGATCCCGTCGCTTAGCATGTAATTGGCAGTTATGGAACCCGCCTTGCGTGAGCGCAACCTAAGCTCACACGGCATCACGCCTTAGCGAGGACGATCGGTCCTACGGGACCGGGGCGTGACATAATGGTATCAGAGCATGACTTTACGTCTCTGGACTCTCGATTGAATTCTTTGACTCCGATGTTGGTTCCGCAAACTCTGATGTTGTTGCCGCGATCGATACATTTGCGCTCTCTCAAATGTACCACGAGATGTCTATACAATGAGTCTATGTAATTTGCAAATCGTATGAGAATAGTTTTTAATGAAAACAAAAAATGGTTCATGTAAAGCACGATTGGCAAGTCGGGGTGCGCATATACACCAAAAATTGTGTCGACCTTAGCAAAGTTGAGCGCGGAATTCAAATTGTGTCAGACAAGAATGAGTTAGACTCGATTCATAAAAATGATGGGTAGTTGCAATAGAGGTGCTATCGAACGACGATGTTGCCAATGCGATATAGATGCAATGTATTTGAAATTGAGGAATGGTTCGAATGAAGATTCGAAGTAATCGATTGTGATTCAAAAATTGTTTCGAGGATTTGTAGAATGACTTCTATCCCTGAGTGGTGTATGGGATAGCCTCGGGGATATCGATCGATTGAGCATGCGGGGTGCCAATGGGTCTATCAGCAAGCGTCGCAGTATGCAAAGCCTTAGATTGAGTATCATTGAGTAAGTTATAATCTTGAAGATTTTGAAGAGTTGATTCGAACGAACTATAAACGACGCACAACGGATTGGGATTGCGTCGAGTTCGGAATGCAAAATGATTAATAGGTAAAATTGAATTGAGGGAAAATTAAGGGTAACGAACGGATGACTCAGTCGAGGAATCGATATGAACCGTGTATGAAAAGTTAGCACGATGGGAGGATAGCATGCATGAAAAAGTTTGATTTTGAAGTTACAAAAATAACTCTAAAGGTTTGTGATAGATGTTGCTTAATGACTTGAGTTAGCATAGAACGACGCGAATTGAAGAAATATGTTGCTTGATGACTTAAGATTGACGGATGAACATAAGTGATGATGGTCTTGAACGAATTGATCATGTAACTAGTTTGGAGGATATAACTAGTTCGGAGGATAATGATCAGATTTGATCTTAAATATCGAGGAGATTATGGTATATCCTATTCGGATGATAGCATCAGTTGCACGACTCGAAATTCGTTGCAAATGAAGATCGTCAAGTTATGTTCATCATCGATGGTATTGAGGCGTATCAAAGATCGATGTGCGCTAACTCGGGGGGTACTCTAATTCGAGGAATGACGATCGTGTAAAATGTTATTGTTTTGATAGATGCTATACTTGGGATTTTGATTGAAATGAATGCTTGGATGAAAATTAAAGTGTCTTGATTTCTTCGATGATAACCATAACATTGACGTTCTTGTCTTGTGCGAGCACAACTCCAGCTTCGTACATGTGTCACGTCGAATTTAGGACGATCGTTCCACGTGAGCGCTGACATGGTGATTCATGTCCAGCGGGAATGATCGAACTTGCGGGAGATCAGGGCGTGACAATTTGGATTGCTTCGACTTGTGGTTTGATGCGAAGGTGAATTCGAGGATTATTCAGATTCGTGATTGACGAATTAGGTAAATTGGAGGATTGAGTAGATCCAATATGCGTATTGAGAATGAATTAGTCTAGACTCAAAGCAAGAGTTACGTCCCGATGAGGATGATTATCTTGCGGGAGCGTTAACATGGTGATTTTATGTCCACCGTAGATAATCAAACTTGCGTAAGATTTGGGCGTGACATATTGCTATGTTAGACGACCTTGTGATCGAATACGTAAGTTGTGTTGAACGGCTTAGGGAATATGGAATGTGAATTATGGTTTAGTGACAAATCGTGTCTTGGAGTACTTGACTGGGATATGTTGGATAGGTGAATTATATCGAACATATTCGAAACGAGATAGACTATGCAAATTGCTAGCTTGGACGTATAGAAATATGCAGAAGATTTGGTGAGCGAAACTTATCGTAGGATGGCTTTGCTGAATGACTTGGACCCCTGGACTGAACTCTGAAAGTGCGAATAGGAGAAATCTATGCTCGAAGTTTAGAAATCGGAGTAATACGAGTTTGGGTAGAAAAATCCCGTACTATCAACTTTGGTTTGACCTTAGGATTGGGGTCAGTGTTGATATTATTGTTTGTGAACTATGATTCTAATACTGACGTTGGCTTTAGCCTAGTGAAGATGGCCCAGCGGTTAGGCAAGACGTCCTTGTCTCGGAAGGTAACATCAGTATGATTGATTTCAGGATTGATTGGATGAATCGAATATGTGGGATTGGATTCACTATTACGAGGCTTGGCTGAAATGCATATATTTCGGGGACGCCTTAAATATGTGCACGATACAGCTAAGTGATACGTTGAATTCAAGTGAGATTAAAGGAACGGGAATGGTGTCGCGGATTTTGAAATCGTGTCGCAAATAAAGTATTGATGGTAGTGCGATCGTTGGATTAAAATAAACTTGAATGTTGATTGATCGAATGGTTTGTCCTAGAACTAAGTTACCCGTGTGCATGATAAGTATAAGTTATCCCCAATTGAGATATAGCTGTTCGAGGTAAAAAATAAATAAGGCATGAGCGTGGCTCGGATTAAAGAAACACGTAGGCGGAGTGTGTAGTGCCCCGCTCCTCGCGGTCCACTATGTAATATCCACGGCTTGTTGACTCTGTCTCGAACTGAGTATTTGGGAAAACCATTGCCGGTATCGATTGATCACAGATGAAATGTAATGAACCTTTCCAATTGATGGATCGGCTTCTATTGAAATGAGTCCAATAGTTTTCGTTGGATGTTTTCTTTCGCTGCTTGGTTTTGATGAATGCTTTTTTATGTTGGTTTTCGATGATTGGTTTTCATTGTTCGCTTTCATCACATATCGCATTCATTCCGAATCTTGAGAGAAAGAGACCGAAATGTGCTAATCAACTGTTGGTGCCAATGTAGGACGCGTGAACTGTTCGTGAACGGCGCGTGATGTCCCTCCTTCTCTCAACTAAGATTCATCTTGCTGAGTTGCTTCAACCGGACAAACATTGATCTGTACGCCTAATAAAAATGATCTATAGTCTACTCTGTTGCCTCATCCCTGTGATCAACGATACCACAACAACAAAAGATATGAGAAGATAATTGGATGTAATTAAATGCAAAATCATGTATTGTTACTCTATCTGCTCCATAAGAATGATCATCTGCTCGGTTACTATGTATGCTTGAAAACTGTAGACATGTACAGACGAACTTGTACGTGTTGAGATGAATAAGAAGGCACAAAATGAACGTGTCGTATATCTGTGCATAAGTCTAAATCTGTCTCATCTGATAGGACTGCTAGAGCATGCATTTGGTCTCGGACAACTTGTGCACAAGGTAATATTTGTCTCTCGGGTGGTATCTGGGGGCACCTGGAACCGCTTGGCTTAGGAGAGATTAGGGCCTCCATGTGAAAATAGACGTCGATATCTGAGTCATTAGCGACGAGCTGAACCAAAGAGTCACTGCGGCTAATCATGGGAATACCCTATGGACCATCATGTAGATTGGCCACCTGAATGATCAAAATTACAACTTCAATATCTGCAAGAATGAAACATGAATTATTCGTTATGCAAATTGTGCTAATATGTCTTATGCAGGGGTGACTGTCGGCGATAGTAAGTTGCTTATGAAATATTCTACTATCATGTTCTTATGAATTGTTAAAAAGAACCTAGACAAGTAGAAAGATCACTAGTAAAATGTTAGCTCCACATGTTGTTTTAGTGCAGAGATTTGCGAGTTCGGCCAAAAGCCGCTCGCCAGTACATGATGTGTGGTGACCCAAGTTGTGGGCATCCTTTTCAGAAAGCAAAGGAGAGGGGGATTTCAAGTGAGGCACTGAAGCTCGTCTAGCCCAGTAGAGCTCGTGGATTGCCTCAAGCTTCTTTTTATTTCCAGTCAAGTTGCAAGTTTCTTTTCCTTTGAAGGTGTCTTTACATTTCCAGCATGTAATAAAGGGATATGATGTATGTGCATTGCGAATATTTCCAAGAGAGTATTCAAAGAGAGTATTCAAAGAGAAATATGTAGCCAAGATAAGGCATTCTGAGTTTGCAAAGCTTGTACTTGTATTCCTATCAAATTTATCAATAAAAGAAGTATTTTCATTTCAAAGCTTCCGTGTCCAAATATTGTTTTATATATACTGTGTGCGTGTGTTTTGCTTTGTCTAGTTGTTTTGTGCAGGTACTGGCCTTGTGCAAGCGCAACTTAGGCTTGCACGACATCACGCCTTAGTGAGGACGAACGATCCCGCAGGGATCAAAGCGAGGACGAACGACTCTAGCGGGATCACGGCGTGACAGAGTGTGTCGATAAGTATGTACTCAGTAAGTTTCGAGGATGAAACTTTTTCTAAGTGATGTATATTGTAATGTCCCGTCTCGCTCAGTTCAAACGGAGGAATCAAAATGCCAACGACGTTCGAAATTAGCCATACAACGGCCTGTTCGAAGTCCTGCTCGGTCGAGGCAACTGCTCGCTCAGGTGGGTAGCTTCGGTGAACTTGCCTCAGCTTGGCCTTCGCATTATTAAAACGAAAGTTTCAACTGCACAAGTAGACTTGATAATAAAAGAGACGAATCCACATAGCTAAGGGAATGATTTCAAGTTGGGTCAGATTGAGTCAGAATATGGAAAGGTCCAACGGTCGGCTTAGAAATGTGCACGGCGTGCTTTCAAAATGGTACTCGGTTCTTCGTCCTGTGGCTTGGAGAAGGAAAGTTGGTCGATGTTGCCCCAAAGCTATGAACTTAGCATAAGTCATAGGCGTCGCACGTATAAATGCTCGATAAAAGATGCACGGTCCCACTGTCCCATGCTTGGCACAGTAGAAGCGTTCCACAAGTCTCAGCGAACGTTTCTACGTTGCAAGGCTTAGCATAGCCTTTGCTCGTCCTACGGGTTAAGTTTGTTGTACGATTAAGTTAGACAAAAGTTATGTTGGGCTATTGAAGTCATAGCAAGCACTGTCCCACATTTTCTGCAGTTGTCATAGCCACATAGTCCCACGACCTCAAGGTTCGTCATATAAAGTATGACTTGGATGATAGTGTCGCATATAACACAAATTGGTTTAAGGCACAAGCCACGGTTGGTTCGACGAAAAGTTAGCCACGGTCTATGGCACCTAAAGAACACGTTTTGTCCAAGTAGGAAGGCTATGCAATAGTCGTTCCCTGGGTTTCAAAGAATGGAAAGTTCATGCGACCGTTTGTCGCCGGGACGGGCCCTCGTTTCGGAGTCTTCAAAGATGCACGTTTTGCAAAGTATGAGGCGGTCTCTCGATTGGGAGTCTCATGGTTTCTATGTGCGTTTGCTAAGTATGGTTCTAGTCGTACCACAAAGTAGGCAATGCATTTACGTGATTCTAGATTTTCTCGTAGGTGCGTGGTCATGGACAAATTGTGCACAAGAATTTCTTCCTCGACTGGTATTATGCCGGGGCCAGGTCGACCTGGGGGAAGACATTATAGCAGCGCTGGATTGTACCCGCCAGGGAAGCCGGGGACTTTTCCTGGGACTAGCTACCTTGCATTAAAAGACCCGTCGCCTACCTGAGCTATGTCCACGTTGGCTAGTTAATGCCAGTGACTTTCATATAAATAAGTTGGCATGCTGAGCAGCAATCCGCATGTACGGTGTCGGTCGAATCACATGAAGTACAAGCACAACACGTTTGAGTCAAGAAGGTATGAACGATAGAAATCCAACATGGAGCCTAAGATTTGGCTAAGTAAAGACTCGTGCTTCGGCACGAGATGATGCGTCGAGTATTGAGTCGTTTAAGTTATATTGAGTTGTGAGGCACGGCCTCGATGTTCGATACACGAACAAAGTTTATGGTACGACTATGTTATTGCGTCTCGAAGTATGGCACGAAAGGCAAGCACGAGTCGGTACATTGATGCTGCAAGCACGAGTCGGTACATTGATACTACAATCATAAAGGGACTATGTTGCACAAAGTAAATGAACGTATTGGTTTTGTATGGGTGGGCGAAGTTTTGTATGGGTGGACGAGGAGCTCACTCCACCAGTACAGTTGACATCGACACAGTTTTCATGTGCAGGCACAGGTAGAAGCTCGTTGGCGCGGAGCTCGCTTGGATGCGTCGAGGCACGGAGTTCCTTGGCGTTTCGAGGCGTGCGGCCGCATGGAGTTTGGACTTATACTGGACAAATGTATGGACATCGCCTATCTGAAGCATCCGCTGGCTCGTCAAATTGTACTGAGAGATGAGAGAGAGTTGAGTGACTTGTAAATTGAGAGAAAAATGAGCTTGAACTACTTGTAATCTTGGCTTTGCGCCTTTTGTAATCTTATTTCAAGTATCAATAAAAGGCTCTAATTTTGTTTCAATACTTGTGTTGTCTTCTTCATTCAATGTTTCTGCTTGGGTCTTCTGTATAACGACCCGTCGCTTAGCATGTAATCGGCCGTTATGGAACCCGTCTTGCGTGAGCGCTACCTAAGCTTATGCGACATCACGCCTTAGCGAGGCCGATCGGTCCTACAGGACCGCGGAGTGACATATAGGGCATTATGGTTCGCATCCAAGGGGAAGCAAACATCTTACCAATTACACATTCAGTTGTTTTTAAGTGCTTTTAAGTGCTGACCACTTTATATAATCTAATGTTAAATGGTACAATATGACAAGTTGTATGAAGAAAGTAGAAAGAGAGATTCTCCACGTTTCAAACGACAGTGATTTGACCACGAAAGAAAGTTAGTGGTGGAATAAGGAATATCAAAGGTAATTAAGGCAAAGAGAATTGCATATAAAGATTGGCAAAAGTATAAAATTGAGAAAAAATTTATGAGATAAAAATTAATAAAAGTGAAGCTAAGAAAGCCATTAGTCTAGCAAAATCGAAGGCCTATGATTATTTACGTAAGAGGTTAGAAACTGAGGGAAAAAAAAGATATTTATAAGCTTGCTAAGAGTAGACTAAAGAGGTGTAGAGACTTAGATTATATTAAGTATATCAAGAGCGAGAACTAAAATGTACTAGTAAGAGAAAATATTAAAGAAAGATGGATGGGTTATTTTTACATACTATTTAAGGAGAGCAACCTAAAAAATATTAGTTTGATTCATAGTTAGCTCATGATGAGTTATATTGCTATTGTCGTATAATTAGAATTTCTGAAGTTAAAGATGCATTAATAAAATGAAAAATGAGATGGCGGTAGGATCTAATGATATTCCTATTAAGGTTTGGAAATATTTAGAAGAGAATAGATTGATGTGGCTTACTAAATTATTCAATAAAATTATAAGGACTAAGAAGATGCCAGATAAATAGGAAAATAGTATTATAATACCGATATATAAGAACAATGGATATATACAAATTGCAAAGTTGTAACAACTATCGAAAAGGAAGATGAAAGGAACACTAATATTTTCTCTTTGCCCTCTCGATTTTCTTCCATTATGAGGAGAGACAAAAAGGTCTAGGTAGATAAAAGATGGTCAGAAGCAAAAGCCACGAACAAAGATTCACGCAAGATTTTAGAGTCTGCTCTCTAGTTGATCTTGAAGTTGTTGTGGAGTGATTCACACAAACTAGTTTGCTCTCTGAAGTAAGGGTGAGCATTAATCGGTTTTGAACCGAAAACCAAACCGAATAAGAGATTCGGTTCGGTTTAGAAAGAAATAGGTTCGGTTTCTGTTCTGGATTAATTCTTAATCGGTTTCGGTTTAGGTTTACAGCTTCGGTTTCGGTTTAAAACCGAAACCGATTAAGAGAGATAAAGTTACCAATATACCATGGGCAAAACAACCCATATGAAACACAAAAAAAACTAGCTTTTTATCATTTCTCATGTTACCACTCTCTCTCTCCTCTCTTCTCCATGTAATAGCCGCCTCTCTCGGAAAAACCCCTCGTTCTTCTCCCACAAGAAAAAAAACCTAGGTTTTGAGGAGAAGAACCCGATCTCCTCTCTAGGTTCTCTTCTCCAACAACTGAATCACTTCTTCATGTTCTCTTCCCCCGATCGCCGTCGACTTCCAGATCTACAAACCCTAGAGATCTGTTCTTCTCTACAAACCCTAGAGATCAAAGATCTTGCACTAGAATCAAATCAGAGTCTAAAGACTCCGAGCCCTCTCCGATCTACAAACCCTAACTCTGTAAGTATTTTTTTTTTTTTTACAAATATGAGATATCCACAAATTCTTGTTTCTTTTTCCTTCCCACCTTTTTTTTATGTATTGCAGTCTATGGCGTCTTGCTTGGGGATGGCTTAACATGATTACAAGGAAGATATAGCTCCAGGCTCCAACAGTGCATGACTACATGCCTCAAATTTGATAGTTGAAACATGATTTCCACTTTAGTGTTCGAAATTTAGTATAAAGCTCCATACTGGAGCCTCCAACAGTGCATGCCTAAATTTTGATTTGTGTTTGGAAAGCTGTAATTTAGAAATAAATTTTGATAACTAAGTGTGAATGATTTTGTATGCTCATCCACCAATAATTTTGTATGCTCCAGCAGATTTTGGCAATTGTTAAGGAATTTAGAAAGAAACATTTTATCTTCAGTGTGATTTGCATTTGCTATAGTAAAGGCTTTCAATGATATTGACATTTTTTGTGGAAGGTGACTAGCCCATTTTAAGGTCGGTCCATTAAATATAACTGGCCCATTAACGAAAATAGGCCCAACCGATTTAAACCGAATAAACCGATTAACCGATTAAATTATTTCGGTTCGGTAAACCGGTTTTAGCGTTATTCGGTTCAGTTTCGGTTTGAAAAAAAATATGAGTTCGGTTTTTTCGGTTCTTCATAATTCGGTTCGGTTGAAACCAAAATAACCGAATACTCAGCCCTACTCTGAAGTAACTCAACTCCAACTGCCTTTACAGTCTGCTCTCTGTTATTAATTTTCCAACACTCCGATCCATAATGCATGGCTGGTTGTATAGCCGTCCATGTTGTATAGCCGTCTTATAAAAGTTGCCTTTCATTAGAGAGAGATATATCAATGTTCCTAAATATTTAGGTTTTAATTAACATTATAAAAAGTGCTTAAATTCTGTATGGCCTTCTTTCTCATCTCCAGTCTCCTGTATAATCATATCATATACTGATATAAATATACCACCATGACAATTTTTCCACAGTTGTTCCAGACAAAAACTGAATATCTGTCAAACTTCAGTTTCACTTGAATAAACGGACTAAATCATGATCTTGGAGACTAGTCTACTACATAACTTATATCATATCATATCATATACTGATAAAAAAATACCACCAAGACAAAATTTCCACAGTTCCAAAAAAGAAAAGAAAAAGAAACTGAATATCTGTCAAACTTCAGTTTCTCGACTAAAAAAACCAAATCGTGACCTTGGAGACTAATCTACCACATAATTCCTTACGCAATCTCAACCAAAAATAGGGGTGGTTGATCCATATATACTTCTTATAATTCACCTGGGTGGGTTGGTGGTTGGTGGGTTGGCATCTAAGAGATGATAGTAAGAACAGACACAAGTTTTAATACCTGCTTCTGGAAAGAATACTTCTGAGTAATCCACACCAGAAGTCTTGAGTGTACACTTTTTACAACCAATCAAGCCTTGAGCCTTTCAGCTGATCAGTCATGTTGTTAGTTGGCGGTGAATCCACTGACATCAAAGGTAATCTCATTTGCCTCCATGAAAAGAACGTGGCTATAGGCTCTGAGGTGACAAGCATTGACTAGAAGGGGGTCATAGCTACGAGAACCCATGCCTTCAGAAATCCAACTCTCGAAGGATTTATGAGGTTTCAAGTAGATTAGAACAAATATTCCCAAAGACCTTGAGACAAGAATGGTTAGGGGGAGTTCGAGAGGATAGGGGCCCGATAGAATGAAAAATTCAAGGATGACAATTTTCTATAGGGATATCTGCATAAGAGCGAGATCCTGCTCGGTATCTGATCTGGTTAATAACAATTTATGTTCTGGGGTTTACATATACGCATAACATATACACATATATGTTGTTATAATTGATGTAAGAGACAAGACTCCATGCTTCCTTCTGATACATAATAAATCTTTTGGTGTTTTATCATTGATTTACAACCAGGGCGAGGCTAAGCTCCTTTCACAAAATTCAGGATAGAAGTAAAAGATAATCCTTTTTTAGTGTCAGATGAAGATTGAGCTAAGTTTGTATTTCTCCTATAATTATTCATGTGTAACATTGTATTAGCATAGATGTGATAAGTGATGGCAAAATTTCGCGTATGCTCAGGGTTACAGTTTATTTGTGTATAACTAGTGTTACGACTGTCTGAAGTGCATCTTCAATTCACCAAAAAGACATTCATATCTTGTGTACATGCCATTTTTCCAGCTTTCTGTGAAACCTTTAATAAGATGAAGTTTTCGGTTGGGCTAGTCTCTTTGTTGTTTTCTACTTTGTATTGAGATAAACATAATCTCTCAACATCAGTATAAATTGCCAATATTCTGCTCTTATATCACAAAATACATGTCGTAGCCAGTCCTGGTAGTTACTTTCATTTGATTGGCTGCAGAGTTGTATTGATAGTTTTTCTTTTAACAAATGCAGGCATCCCCCTTTCTTTGATGATATTGCTGCACGGTTGATCCCAGTCATTCCACTCATTATTTATAGGCTAATTGAGAATGACGCTACCGATATTGCTGACAGAATTCTTGCATATTATTCTTCAATTCTAACATTTCATCCACTCAGATTTACATTTGTTAGAGATATTCTTGCATACTTCTATGGTCACCTTCCAAGCAAGCTCATTGTACGCATACTAAAAGTACTTGATATTTCCAAGGTAATCCTTTATTTGATTTTAGAATGAAACTTTTATGTATTTCCTGCTTTGTCTAATTGTATCAAAGTTCTCGCAGATTCCATTCTCAGAGTCCTTTCCCCAGCATGTAAGTCCATCAAATGCTGCTATGTGCCCTCCGCCAGACTACTTCGCTAACTTATTATTGGGTCTTGTGAATAATGTGATACCACCCTTGAGTAGCAAGTCTAAAACAGAGTCTAGAGTAGACCCTTCAAGCAATTCTGGACGGCCAACAGCAAATAAATCTCAAGCATCTCCTCAATCTGGTGGAGTTAACAGTGTTGATGGTCAAAAAGCGTTCTATCAAAACCAGGATCCTGGAACTTATACACAGCTTGTCTTGGAAACTGCAGCCATTGAGATCCTGTCACTTCCAGCAACTTCAGCACAGATTGTAACCTCACTTGTTCACATTGTTGTTCATGTACAGTCCTCACTAATTCAGTCCAGCAGTGGTTTACAAGGAATGTCATGTGGAATCCCCCCAAGTGCTGGCCTACCAACATCTCCATCGGGTGGAAGTACTGAATCCTTGAGCACAAGCCGTTCAACAATTTCAGCCACTGGAATTAACGCCAGTAATTTTGTTTCTAAAAGTGGGTATTCCTGTCAGCAGCTGTCATGTTTGATGATTCAAGCTTGTGGTCTTCTGTTGGCGCACCTTCCACTGGAATTTCACATGCAGCTGTATTCGGAGGCATCTCGTATAATAAAAGAATGCTGGTGGCTTAGTGATAGTAAAAGGTCACTGAAGGAACTGGACTCTGCTGTAGGCTATGCTTTGTTGGACCCAACATGGGCTTGCCAGGACAACACATCCACTGCCATAGGTACGAGTTTTGCTTTTGTTTCTTCTATTAAGTAGACCTCAGAGGGACTTATTTCTATCATATAACAATTCCTTGTGATAATACTAAGACAAATTAAAATTGTGTAAATAAGTTAACATCATATATAGGGCGGATTTGACCAGAACTGGATTTTCTGGTTTTACATTTATAATACAACAACAGAATTGACAGGACTGAACTAAAATCGTCTGGTCTCAAACCAGAGCTTCAAGTATAGAACTGGAAGTCCGGTTGGTGAGACCGGACTGCTAGTGCTTCATTCTGGAGGAATCAAGAAGCAAACCAGGAGCTTCTGATTTGTCTGGTATCTTCCTGAATGACTTCGAGTTTTCTTGCTGTGCAGATTTCTCCATTTCTGATCCATACTCTGGACTCCCAATCCTCTACAATGTCTTCTATAGTAACTTTATGTTGGATAACTTATAGTTTCATATATACAACAGCTTTGTTCCATTTGATCTTTTTTTTTTTTTTTTACCTCTCTTCTCTTAAGATTACCTTGATTTCCCTTATTGAATATGTTCTTTATATTACGCTATAATTTATTGCTCCATGTAGACCTCGTATGATGCAATACTTTTGCCTTCAGGTAATATAGTTGCACTTCTCCATGCCTTCTTCAGTAATCTTCCTCAAGAATGGCTAGAACCAACACATACAGTAATTAAGCATCTTCGCCCAATAACTTCTGTTGCAATGATGAGGATAGCTTTTCGCATAATGGGCCCGCTGCTACCTCGTCTTGCCTTTGCTCGCCCACTCTTTATGAAGGTATATTATTTTTCTTTCTAAATAGCTTCTTCCTGACAGTCTCGTTGTCCTAGAATTCTGAATCTTGCAGTTCAGCATTACTGCACCAGATAAGGGCACAAATTATTGCTTCTTCTTTATGAGAAGACTTTGTTGGCAATTTACATGTAGACGCCGTATTAAGTTGTTGTTGGTTATGAAATATACTACAACAAGTATAGTTTCAAGTTTATAGGGGGGTTTCGGTGCGGTGGGTGGGCGCCTAGCGCCTAGGCCGATTTTTAGAACACTGACTTCTGTTAGCCCAAGGATAGTTTCAAGTTTATAGGTTCAAATATTATGTGCTTGATTTGTCTGCTATATTGCACGGAATACGGACACGATGCAGGATACAACATTTTCAAATAGGTACAAAGTAACAAAAGTAGTTACGCATGATACATGAATACAGACACGATACGGACACTATTTTGGCGTGGCCTTCCAACATAGGTTGTGTGTGTGGGGTGGGGGAGGTGTCGCTTGGATCACAGGGTTGTGATTCCATTGTGGTTTTAAACTAACCTGGTAATCAATTAGGATCCGAGAAACACAAAACATACATTCATTACTTATTTTGATTTGATAATTCACATTTGAAAGGGTTAAATTTAGTAATCTAACAACTACTTATCCGATCCCAATTTTGTTGGGATAAAGGCTATGTTGTTCTACAACTACTTATCCGACCACACATCTTTTCAGTTATTATCTTTCCCGTTAATCCGTATCTCCTTCTCTGCCATTCACCATCATGACCATCCAAGATTCCCCATGGAGATCCCCTCTGAAGATTGCGGCCGCAACCAACTTCGACACTCGCATATTCCAACCTCTTTAACCCGTGGCAACCATGACCTCAACCCTCTTCGTTGACCATTGGCATGCAACCTTCGTCGATTGGATTAAACTTTGACTAATCCACCCATCAATTAATCATCCACCCATGACGAAGACTCGCTCCGTCGTTCACAAACTTACGCATCTACTACCGACTAATCCATGCCCTTGTAGTCACTACCTTAAGCATGGCTGTCATAGACTGGGAAATTGAAGCGGCAACAAGCTCATTGTGAGCACTCATTTGGTAGGTCTTTATGTTTGTGTTAATTTTCATGTTGCAATAGTTTGAAGGATTAGGGTTTTATTTTTCTGTGATAGATGAGACTTTTGGTTCTCAAACCTTTAATTTTCAAGATCTGCTTGCACCAAAAAAAATTCCAACAAAGAATTGTACCAAACTTTGGAATGAATGAAATTTTGAGATAAATTTGCCACTTGGTGTTAATTTAAAAACAATTTAATTACATTCTGTATGTTTATCATGTAGATGAACATTGTCCAGAAAAACTATATTTTGTATTGTATGTTGTTGTGTTATAATTGAATATCAATTATGATTTATCAAGATCTGTTTGGACAAAAAAATTCCGACAAAGAATTGTACCAAACTTTGGAATGAATGAAATTATGAGGTAAATTGACACTTGGTGTTAATTTAAAAACGATTTAATTACATTATGTATGATTTATCATGTAGATGAACATTGTCCAGAAAAAACTATATTTTTGTAATGTATGTTGTTGTGTTATAATTGAATCTCAATTAAGAATCCCAATTATGAATCAACAGGGATTATGAGACCTGTGTGCTTTGCCTAAAACCACTGTCCCCCCCCCCCCCCCCCCCCCCCCCCCCAAATAAACACACAAACCTAGTTTAAACTATTAGGATTAGGTTTCTTTTTTCAGCCCAAATATTACTTTGTTTCTGAGCTAGAGTATGCTCTACTTTTAGTGTAATCTTCGTGCAAGAACTACAACAACGAAACTAACATATGTGTTTGTTAAGAAAGATATTCACTCTCCCGTAGCCAGCTTTACTTAAACCGGATGTTTCGTGTGAGTAGAAGAAACACTCGTGTTTTGTACAACTGTAACCTTATCTCAACCAGTGAGAACAAATTTTGGGCGTCTTTATAAATACGATAAATCGGTGGATTTTGAGGGTTTCTATTATCTTCTTCCATTTATACCCTCATAAAAACATAATTACAACTTCTGCTAAAATAGTCTAATACCTTATTTCCTCTTTCTCGTCTTTGTAGTGACCATGATTTTAATATCTTTAAATAAGAAATATAAGAACAATTTAGGTTGGTCATGGATTCCTAATCACATAACATCAAATTGAGTGTGACAATATTGGTTTACAGGGTTGTGATTCCAATGTGGTTTTAAACTAACCTGGTAATCACTTAGGATCGGAGAAACACAAAAAATGCAACATACATTTACTACTTATTTTGATTCGATAATTCACATTTGAAAATGGTGAAATTTAGGAATCTAACAACTACTAACCTGATCCCAAATTTTTGGGATAAAGACTATGTTCTTCTACAACTACTTACCCGACCACACATCCTTATCTTCCTCATTAATCCATCTCTCTTTCTCTGCCATTCACCATCATGACCATATTCCCCACGGAGATCCCCTCTGAAGATTGCAACCATAACCCACTCCAACACTCGCATATTCCAACCCTCTTTACGAAACATCCACCCATGGCAACCATGACCTCAACCATCTTTGCCGACCGTTGGCATGCAACCTTCATCGATTGGATTAAACTTTGACTAATCCACCCATCAATCTATCATCCACCCATGACGAAGACTCTCTCCGTCATTCACAAACTGACGCATCTACTACCGACTAATCCATGCTCTTGTAGTCACTGCCTTAAGCATGGTTGTCATAGACTAGGAAGTCGAAGCGGCAACAAGCTTTGTGAGCAATCATTTGGTAGGTCTTTATGTTTTGTGTTAATTTTCATGTTGCAACAGATTGAAGGATTAGGGTTTTATTTTTCTGTGGTAGATGAGTCTTTTTGGTTCTCAAACTTTAATTTTCAAGATCTGCTTGCACTAAAAAAATTGCAACAAAGAATTGTACCAAACTTTGGAATGAATGAAATTATGAGGTAAATTGACACTTGGTGTTAATTTAAAAACGATTTAATTACATTCTGTATGATTTATCATGTAGATGAACATTATCCAGAAAAACTATATTTTGTAGTGTATGTTGTTGTGTTATAATTGAATCTCAATTATGATTTATCAAGATCTGTTTGCACCAAAAAGCAATTCCAACAAAGAATTGTACCAAATTTGGACTTATAAGGTAAATTGACACTTGGTGTTAATTTAAAAACGATATAATTACATTCTTTACGATTTAATTACGTTCTGTATGATTTATCATGTAGATATGAACATTGTCCAGAAAAAAACTATATTTTGTAATGTACGTTGTGTTATAATTGAATCTCAATTAAGAATCCCAATCATGAATCAGCAGGGATTATGAAATCAGTGCTTTGCCAGTTTGCCGAAAACCACTGTGAACACCCACACCATAAACGCACAGACCTAATTTAAACTATTAGGATTAGGTTTTTTTTTCAGCCCAAATATTAATCTGTTTCTGAGCTAGTGTATGATACATCAATGAAACTATCAGATGTGTCTGTTAAGAAAGAATTTACTCTCCCCTTGCCAGCTTTTCTTAAACGGGATGTTACATGTGAGCAGAAGAAACACTCGTGTTTCATACAACTGTAACCTTATCTCAACCGGTGAGAATAAATTTGGGGCGTCTTTATAAACACCATAAATCGGTGGATTTTGAGGGTTTCTGTTATCTTCTTCCGTCTATACCCTCATAAAAAAACATAATTACAATTTCTACTAAAATGGTCTAATACCTTATTTCCTCTTTATCGTCTTTGTTGTGACCTTGATTTTGATATCTATAAATAAGAAATATAAGAACAATTTAGGTTGGTCATGAATTCCTAATCACATAACATCAAAATGGGAAAGAATCTTTCCTTTGCTGTGATCTGACAATAAGCAATGATATAATCTTGCTTTGAGAGGGCTTTTGTTTATATATGTGCATATAGTTAATTTTATTCTTGTAATTTTTTTAGAACGTCTCGCTAATGAATTAACAAGAATGGATTGGACTCGTTTAAAAATCATTACTTAAACCCACCCAAAACTGGACCCCTCATCAGTGCTCTAATACTTTAAAAACCTCATATCATAACCTTTGCCCAAAATTGCCAAGCAGACCCTTAAAAGTTAAAAACAATCAAAGGAACAGAAACCAATATCAAGGGCAATAGTGATGGGTAAAATACAAAATAACTGATTCATGTCAGTCTTCTAATAGATAGGCTATTGCACCAATAATATAACAACAATATTTGTTTGTTTGTTTGTTGTTGCCTGGTGTGTCTGTTGCACATTTTTTCCTAGTCTAGACATGAAAATCATATGATTAGATGTTCACAATTGGTTTAGTCATTTTCTGATTTTTAATTGCATTATAGACTTTGGCGTTGCTCTTCAATGTTATAGCGGACGTGTTTGGAAAGAACTCCCAGCCCTCAACCCCCGTTGAGGCATCCGAGATAACAGACCTTGTCGACTTCCTGTAAGATCATGTTCTGTGGTAGTTTGTGATGAACTTTTTTGTACATGGAGTTTGCTAATATGAGAATCCTTTATTTTGCTTAGGCATCATGCTGTAATGTATGAAGGGCAAGGCGGGCCTGTACAGAGCACCAGCAAACCCAAATTTGAGATCCTAACTCTCTGCAGCAAAGTGATGGAACTCTTGAGGCCAGATGTCCGGCATCTCTTTACTCACTTGACAACTGATCCGAACTCTTCCATCTATGCAGCAACACATCCAAAACTGGTACAGAATCCATCTTAAGCACGGTGCGTCATTTGATCCACTAATATAATGGCTTGGCTACGATGGACAGAGATTTGAAATACATGAACCACTTACCGTGCATATGTATATGATTGACACTATAATGAGTGTAGTTGTATGTATCAGAATTTTTTTTTCCTTCTCTTGCCTTGCATGTGTGATTTACAATATAAATCTGTGCAGTTATTCCTTTTTATTATTCTTCAGGAGTGTTAATCTTAGTATTTCTTGCAGTTGCAAATGTTTATTCATCAAGCAAGGTGATTGCATGATTTTTATCCGCCTGTTACACTTTTGGGTTAGTTGAAAAGGTGTAATATCTATTTTTTTTTTCCGGTGTTCGACAATGGGTTTACTCGTTTATAGGTTTCGATCCTTACCAAGAGAAACTATAGATGGATTAGCCCCCTCTTTATGGAACTAAGTTGTCGAACTCTAGAGTCGGATTCTTTTTGCGTTAACGTGAGTTATTACTATTCGGAGTAGAGGGTTGATAAACCCTGGGTAAGTGCCTATTTGTATTAAACGTGAGTTATTCGAACACTTAAAAAAAAAAAAAAAAAATCTTGTTTAGTAGTATGACTCCAGATTTTCGGATACTGTACGGTGCTTTTGTATGCTTGGTAGGAAAAATGTGTCATTGTAATTATGGATGAGATGGTAGGAAAAAAAAGGTACTGGGAAGTAGGAAGGTTGGGTGTAGTTGAATGAATCCAGTACTTTTGAGCCAACTACGGAGCCAGACCTAATTGGTAGTACAGTACTTCTATGTTAGTCTTGACTTCACAAAACCTTCTAAATTTGCGTCACAAAACGGTTTTAAGTTCTTGCTTTAGCGAAAGATCAAGCAAAGTTATATCCCTCCGAGTTGGGCTTGGGTCGGATCAATGTAGTGTGCAAACCTGTATCACTTGAATCAGATTATTTTTGGTCTTTTTGTAAGGATAGTTTGGAGTCATTTGGAGGTTTTGTTCAATGTAATTGTTCAAATTCAAGATATGTAACCTACAACCTTTAGGAGTGTTTATAATTGCTTTACCTTCTTCAAAAGATTATTCATCACTCTATTCTGTCCCCTCTCCTTGGTAAGTCTTTTAATTTCCTTTTGCAAGTCATGAGAACGAGCTTGGGTTCCTATATGTGAACTCTATGGCTTTTTTCAAAAATGGTTGATAACTTGGTAATTTATCCTTGAGATATGGTGTTGCTTAACCAGAGCGTGAAGAAACATGATACCATTTTTATATTGCTTGGAAGATTTAATTTTACTTTGCTCCCCAAGTGACAAGTGTCTCCTCAAAGCTACAAAACCTTGCTCTAGTTGCCAAGCAATGGACAACTATTTTAGTGTACATGTCTACTTTCGCACCATCCTCCTTGATTTTGTGCTTATATGGTTGAAAAGGACCAAGTAGAGACTAAATAGCATGGTCTCAATGATGTTTCTTCTTATCTTAACATGTGTGTAAGTGAGAGTGACAGAGACGGGTAGGTAGGCTACAATGCTTGATTCATCAGCATTTCCAATGATCCTAACGTGTGACAATTAGTAATGTGTCGCAAAAAGCCAATACATCCGAAACCTAGTTTCACGTGTATATATATAAAAGTTTGGAACTGCTACGTTGTCCGTGGTTTATAACTGTAAACCTCCTGAATTTTGACCAAGGATAATTTGGTATTTTAAATTTTATTTTATTTTATGTATTTTGTCCAAAATTGTTCAGAATAATTTTTTTGGAGTTAATCATAATTAAATAATCTTTTCTAGATTTTGGATTTTTTTTCTATTACTATTTTATTGCTACTAAAATTCCTAATTTTAAAATGACTAAAACTTTAGTAATTTCTTTAATTGGATTATTAACCTAATTCCTAATTAACTCCTTAAAGCCTTAATTAATACCAAAGCCTAAGCTAATTTGCCCATACCAACTCCTAAAAGCTACAGCAAGTAGCACGTAAGGAATAGGTCCCACCTTTTCCCCTCCCCTCCTATGCAACGTATACGGACCTTTTCATTTTTCTATTCTAACCCCCACAATTACTTCAGCCATTAGAAACTGACCTATTACGGAACCCGACTCTCCCATTCTAGTAACCTTTATCTAAGCATATATATATATATATATATATATATATATATATATATATATATATATATATATATATAGGAAAATTCTACAATACATCCGCTGGAAATGGATGTATCGATACATCCGAAATCTGGACCGTTGGATTTTAATCCAACGGTTCAGGTTTAATTCAGATAAAATAATACAGGAGACATCATTTAATGCTGATTTAGACTTCTGACCTGTTGGTAACTTGCTTTAGCAGGTCATTCTTCACTTTAATTTTTTCAATGAACACCCTAAATTAACTCATATTTACTCTCTCAAAAGTCCATCCAATTTAATCTGAACCTTTTTTTTTTTTGGGTTACAGGCCATGGTAGTCGTGGTGGTGCTGGTGGTGGTGGAAAGAGAAACGGAGATGAAGAAGGAAATAAGAAACGGTTCGGATCGCGTCGAACGTCGTCGAGCACCCCTAGAACAACGAGGAGTACCAGCTGCGTCGAGAAGAATCGGTCCGCTTCGCGTCGGACGTCGTCGAGGCCTCCTCGAACAAGGAGAAGTACCAGCGGCGCCGCTCTAATTTTACTGCCCATGCCATTGTCTGAAATTTTATTTTTCATTAGGAGTACCAGCTGCGCCGAGAAGAATCGGTCCACTTCGCGTCGGACGTCGTCGAGGCCTCCTCGAACAAGGAGAAGTACCAGCGGCGCCGCTCTAATTTTACTGCCCATGCCATTGTCTGAAATTTTATTTTTCATTTAACAATTTAATATTTTGTTAATAAAGCTACATGTCATGGTGGTGGTGGTGAACTGAGGAAACCTGCTTCTGAGGTCGGGCGGATTATTTTTTAACTTTTCTAAAGATAATATTTTCGAGGAGAATATTTTTTTGGACAAAAAATGGCCATTCTCTTTGCTTTTAACACGGAGAATGGTACATTTAGGACGGAGAATGGTACATTTAGGACGGAGAATACGGCGAATGGCCATTCTCTTTGCTTTTAATATGGCGAATGGACGGTGAATACGACGAATGGACGGAGAATGGCCATTCTCTTTGCTTTTAATATGGCGAATGGACGGTGAATACGGCCAATGGACGGAGAATGGTCATTCTCTTTGCTTTTAATACGGCGAATGGACGGAGAATGGTACATTTAGGACGGAGAATGGACGGAGAATACGGCGAATGGCCATTCTCTTTGCTTTTAATACGGCGAATGGACGGTGAATACGGCGAATGGACGGAGAATGGCCATTCACTTTGTTTTTAACACGGAGAATGGCCATTCTCTTTGCTTTTAATACGGCGAATGGACGGAGAATGGTACATTTAGGACGGAGAATGGTACATTAAGGAAGCCGACAAAAGCTCGTTCTCTCAAATCTCTTCTTTGTGTAAATTAAATCCAAGGAGAACATAATCCCTAATTTTAGTTATTGCTTAGCAGAGTCTGCTTAGTTGTTGTAAAATTGTGGTGTTGCTTCTGTGGCACTTTCATCTTTAATCTCATGTTTTCTATGAATATGTGTTCTGTTTGATTTTGATTTAGTAATCTTTCCGTATTTAGTTTTTTGTTTCATCTAACAATTTAATATTTTTGTTATAAATCTACAGGGCATGGTGGTGCTGGAAGGAGAAACGGAGATGAAGAAGAAAAGAAGAAGTTCCGGTTCGCGGTGGACTTCGTCGAGTTCCTCAATCAAGCGGAATTAAACCTCTTATAGAGTTCCTTAATTGGAGTTGATCACGATAACCTTTTGTAATTTTCAAACGGATAGTAGAATCTTCCTCGAGCCCTCCTCAATCAAACGGCTAATAGAATCTTCCTCGAGCTCTCCTTAATCAAACGGCTAGTAGATTGTTTGCTAGTCTCGAAATTTATTTGTCTTTCCATCTTCATCACTTTTTGTACTTCTCTCTTGCTATATATACAATAGTTTTCTTGTTTCATAGTACTATTATTCATTCTGAAATACATAGAATAGTTTTCTGAAATACAATAGTTTTCTTGTTCTCAAGATGTCTACTCGTGTGGGGGGAAATGTAGAAGACGTAGAAGATTGGATGCCAAATCCAAATGAAACCTTCATTCCGCGTTTGTTGCGCAAGATTGAACAACATCTGTCGACGATTTCAGCTGATGTTGCAAAGATAAAAATTGAACAAATGAAGTTATCTCGGCGTTTGGATAAGATTGAAGAATCTCAAGCTTTGAAGGAGGCATCTTCATCTAGAGCATTTAATAATGTGAAGGTGGTTTCCGTTGAATCTTCTTCCGAAGAGGAGGACGTGGAGCTGCAGTCTCGTAGTAAAGCATTGGACCGATATCTCGCATTGGACGCTATAGAAGAAGAAGAAACTGACTTTAGCAGTCCTTCTAAAAGAATGCGTCAAAATTTACAGCCGGTCATACCATCCAAAAATTTAATAAGGGGTTCAACCTCGAAGCCTAGCAATTGTACTAGTGTTTCTTCGAGATATTACGACTATATTTTTGCAGATGATAGACCTGACGAGTAAGTAATATGAGTTTTGATTTAATTCCAACAGTTTTTTTCTCCTAATTTATTCGTTTCTTTTCTTAGAGAAATAATATCATCTTGCAACAAAACCTATGTGTCTCGGTGGGAGATGAAGACCTTAGCTCCTTTAACTAAAATTACCAATGGGGTATGTATAAATAGTATATTTCTTCTTAGATGCCATCTATGTTTACTTCGATTCCATCGCTGACATTTTTAATAATTTATTCAGATTGTAGGTATTGTATCTGCTCTTCTCACCGTGGAGGAACGGAGAAGAACCTCCAATAAAGCTAATGTATGGTTTTTACCAATAAGGATGTCGGTGAGTGAGCATTTTATTCTTCAATGCATATGCATTAACAATTTTATCGTTTGTTTGTCCTTCGTAATGTATTAATTGATGTGTATGTAGAAAGCCACGTTACCTCCATCCGTCAAAAAGCCTTATGAATTATGGAAGAAGTTTAAATATTTTCAGGATTACATGGGATCTTTAAGCACTTGTAAAGAGGTATTAATGTATTTATGTTTAAATATTAATCCTAATTTTCTGAAAATTTACTAATTTGTTTTACCTAATTATCCTGATTCAGATATACATACCCATTCATTTGGGCGAACACTATACTCTTGCAAGAGTTGTGTTTAAAAACAGGACTGTTGAAATTTGGAACTCACTTGCATCTAAAGATGATCCGATTCAAAGCAGAACAGTTATAAAAGAAATAATAAGCTCATATTTATCAATTTTTATGAATTGGGTACAAGAATACGCATTATACCAATACATATTGTTTTCTGGTAATTGTAGCTTTCAAATTTGGATATCTTTCTCGAAGAAGAGATTTTGAAGCTGAGAGATGCTAGGTTCAGCTTTTCTACTTTTGCAATAAAACGTCCTTCTTATGTTCCCCGCCAAGGCAATTTAGTTGATTGTGGAATTTTTTTAATTGCATTCATGAAAGACCGATGTAGCCTGGACTACCGTTCTATCGATGTAAGTATGAAAATATGTCGTCAAAAACTTCAACTTTTTAGAGCAATATTTTTGATGTTTGTTTGTTATATGCAGTTTGATGCGGAAAAGGAAAGACGCATAGTTGCTGAATGGATTACAACTTCAGAGCACAATGAAGAGCTAAAAAAGAAGTCCAATCTGGTTGAATATGGAAGACGATGATTTTTTTTCTTCTTCTTTTATATTTAATGTATGGAAAGCCCTAATGTATTATGTTCATTTGTTTTGTTGAGTTGTAATGACATTTTTGCCAAACGGCTTCAATTCTTTTTAATTAAGCAGAAAGGAGTATTTTGCCCTTCCATCGAATGACATTTTTGCCCTTCTAATTAATTCAAAACACCCCCGAACCCTTTTATTAAAAAAAGAAAAGGGAAAAAGAAAACCGTTTCGGAGCCTCCTCTTCTTCCATACTCCACTCTGTACTCAAACCTAGATCATTCTCCTCCAAAATCTTCAAACCTTCCTCCCCATTCGCAATATTCACACCATGTCGGCATCAGCGGCAGAATCATCACCGACAGCATTACCAAATAGAGAAGATGCACCAGTTACAGAAAATCCAAAAGCGACAGACGGAGAACAACGGAAACCCTATTCTAAGAAAGTTGCAAAAAAGAAAAAGGAAAAAGTTGCTAAACAAAAAGAAGTGCAAGAAGAAGTGCATACAGAAGGTATAACTTTGATTTTATGTTCGCAAATTCTGTATATATTTCAAGGAAAATGACATTCTCCGTCATAAAACGCATTTGAATGTTAAATTCTATTCGCCGTTTAATTTGGAACGGATAATGTCATTCTCCGTCTAACTTGAAACGGAGAATGCCGTTCCCAGTGTTAAAACCCATAAGAATGGCCATTCTCCGACCTAATTTTTGGTTTTTTTTTTGTTTTGCAGAAAGAAAATCTGTCAGGAATAAGGATTCAAGACTTTTTGTTCTACCTTCAAGCCAATGCTAAATCTTATGGAGGAGGTCAATCGAGATGCTGGCCGTTTACCTGAGCCAGTTATTGGTTCCTTGAAGAATACCGGTTTCTGGAATTTTGTCGAGATTTTCTACCAAAACAGAGTCCACGTCTCCGAAATGGCCAAGGTAACGGAAGGGCTTGAGAATTTAATTGCAAG
Organism: Iris pallida; assembly: GCA_029216955.1. Taxonomy (NCBI): domain Eukaryota; kingdom Viridiplantae; phylum Streptophyta; class Magnoliopsida; order Asparagales; family Iridaceae; genus Iris; species Iris pallida. The sequence goes on from JANAVB010044419.1 coordinate 21,412,282, forward strand.
TTACACAGAAGAAGAAGATGGCGTCGGGTGCTTTGAATTGAGCACCACTGTTAAAATCGTGCCAAGCGTCAAGGATATGGCAGTCATATTCGGTCTACCGCTGAATGAAGAAAGCGTTGATGATGTTTCTTACATAAGATTGATAAAGGAAAAACAACAGCAGCCCACACCACCAGCATCATTGAGCCTGTGCAGAGATCATTTCACAAGATTGCTGGCTAATACTAAGGGCAAACACTCAGAAGTCACGAATAAGGAAGTGAGAGACAAGTTCTTTGAATTGTTACGACGGCTTCGTGGCGGAGATAACGCTGTTAATCCAGATGATTTGGCCAAGCTAATAATCTTCCACTTGTGCCAAACTGTATTCTTCACAAAGTCTGGCGGTTCAAATTTGTCGTACAGATTCTTGGCCTTGGTAGACAGTGTGGACGTGATCAACAGTATATGCTGGCCAAGGTTAATCCTGGCATATGTAATGGATAGCTTAAAGAGGAGTAGAAGCAAAACTGAACAGGGGAATTACTCAATGGCTTTCCACAAATTGGAAGGTTGCACAATATACTTCCTCTATTGGTTTGCAGAACATAGTAAATTTGTGGAAAGGAAGTTCGCCCCAATTCCTGATTACCCAAGATTTTTCACATGGAATGGGTACGATATCTCAAACTTCCTCAAGGCCGAATATCACAACAAAATGAGATCGAAGATGATATTGGAAGATCTGGTTATACCTGTTGGGGAAGAAGAAGGGCACAAAGAAGAGGAGCCACCTATAGAAGAAGTTGAAAAAGAGGGAGAGGAAGAACACCAAGAAGCAGGTGGGGATAATTTTGATGAACAACGGATAACACCGCATCATGAAATGGGCGCTGTGATGGACGACTCAGCAAAGGAATTGGAGGATTTGAGAAGACATCATTCTGATATTCTTGCGCAGAATGAAGAACTGAAAGAAAAGTTGAAAGAGATGGAGGCACAAGGAGCGCAGTTACGTGCAGCCAACTTTGAGAATGCCATACTCAAAGAAAAGCTGAAAGTGCTCCAGGCAGAAGAAGAGCAACAACGTGCAGTCAACGTTGTGATGGAGGGCTCTGTGCATGAACTGGAGGATTTGAGAAGACATCATTCTGATATTCTTGCGCAGAATGAAGAACTCAAAGAAAAGTTGAAAGAGCTCGAGGCACAAGAATCACAACAACGTACAGTCAACGTTCTGATGGAGGGCTCTGTGCATGAACTGGAGGATTTGAGAAAGCAGAATTCTGTTCTTAAATCAGATCTACATGCACAAGGTAAAATCTTTTCTATTTCAAATTTCTGATTTGTAATCTTCCAGGAGAATGACTATTCTCCGTGTACTATAACACGGAGAATAGTCATTCTCCGTGTTATTTGGAACGGATAATTGCTATTCCCTATCATGTCGATACTGGAAAGGTTATTCTCCGTGTAATTCCAAACGGAGAATTCTATTCTGCGTATTATATTATACGGAGAATGTCATTCTCCGTGTTAGGTTCACATCATACATTTCATTGTTGTTTGTTTTATTTCAGTGCGAACAACCAAACAACTCAGAGAAACAAATGAAAGGCTCGTTGAGGAGAAAAGGGAGCTTCAAAATAAAGTTGAATCATTTAAGATTGAAGCCAATGAAAAGGATTGCAAAATTAAAGATCTCGAAGCCATGGCTAAAGTACTTCAGAATGAGGAGTTACAAGCTGCTGCTGAACCTGCTGCTCCAAGAGAAGTCAGAAAAAGAGGAGGATCGGGGGGAAAGAGGTTAATAAAAAGTAATACAGTTGGAGAGGCTAATAAAAAAGCGGAAGGTTAATGATGCTACGAAATCCCGAGAAGACGCCAAAATGGCTGAATTAAAGAAGAACCGCGTCATACTAAGGGAATGCGATGAACTCTTACTTTGGAAACATGCGGATGAAGAGCTGAAGAAACAATACATCGACATCGTAATTCCCAGAAAGAATTCTCCAAAGTATGTATTCTGAACCCTTTTTTTTATTTCGTTTTTTCTAGACTTTTTTCACAATTATGTAATGAGAATCTATCTTTATTAATTTAATCTAAACTAAATTTATGTGCAGTGATATGGTATACGAATTTTATCCGAAAAAGGGTGAAAATGAAGTTTCAGTCCAGCTGTCGGCAGTAGACATGTAAGACATACTCAACTATGACGACATGGAGGCTGGCATACTGGACATAATAATAAGGAAGCTGAAAGAAATTCAAGGCAGTAAAAGGTGTGCCCCGTCTAGTTCGAAGGAGGTGCCATTGATCCAGAAAAAAAAGCCGGCGCTCCAATCCCATAAGTGGTCTGCATTCATGACGGCCCACACATTGGTAAGAATTCAAACAGAAAAATCCATATTCATGTGTACACCGATGAAAAATGACAGAAAAAAATTAATCATGATATTGTGTATTGTTTTTGGGAAACAACAGACCGTCATTCAACGTGTCAATGAAGAAACCGCAAAACCCGGCGCCTGTGAAGACATCCAAAAAGTAGAAGACTTCGTCATGGGTTTGGAGGACGACATAGAGTTGTTATTCATCCCACTTTTTAATGCAACCATCAAACACTATACTCTGCTCATATTCAACTTTATCTCCTACGACTGGACACACTACAACCCCTTGTGGCAAACCACGTACGATACGTGCAAGGTGGATGCAGAATTAACGAAGAAAACCTTAGAGCCTATCGTCAGGAGAAAAGTTGATATGATGAGGGAGAGATGCCCGGCGAAGAAGGAGTATGAGAGCAAAGTGCTGAATTGTTCTCTAAATTGCCCACAACAACGGGCACCCAACTGCCTCTTGTACACGGCGTATTATATGAATAGGTTGACGACTCCTCCCTTCGAAATACCGGGAGGAAATGACAATGAAACTCACCAGAAGATTACAAAGATGAGGTTGTCATGGGCTAAGGAGTTGCTTTCAAGCAAATATGTAAATCGATCCTAGCAATGACATTGTAAAATAACAATGTAATTATGATGTAATTGGGCAAGGAACTTCTGTCTTTTATAAGCTCTGCTTTTATAATATAATTATTTTTGAATTACATTTACATCGTCAAAACCACGAAAAGTTTGACTTTTATTTACATATGAAACAACTCGAACTCATGCGCCAAAAGGGCAGTGGGTTCCTTAGCCTCAGGAGTCTATCTCTTCGACATGTTCCTTGTTGAAGAAGGATGGCTTTGCACGGTGCTCTCCCTCAAAACAAAATTCCTTGAGGCAGTGGGTTCCTTTGCCTCAGTGAGTTCCTTTGCACGGAGGATGCACGATGAAGTGACTTGCCTCAAGGAGTCATGCTACGGTTCCTATGCTCTGACCATGCACGATCAATACCATCTACCACGCGGACACGAACTGAAAGACGACAGAGAACAACACTCCTTGACAGTAGAAGCTTTCAATTGGACTCCTTAACATTCTCCGTTTTGAATTAAACGGAGAATAGCATTAAAAGTGTTAAAAACAAATTAGAATGTTCATTCTCCGTGTCATTTGAAACGGAGAATGTTATTATCCGTTTTGAACTGCACGGAGAACATATTTTCTCCATTTTTGATGTACTACGTTTTGAAATTGGAATTTAATGTTCTCCATTTTTATCTAATTGTCTTCTCAAACTTTTGCATTGGAGAACATATTTTTTTATCTAGTTGTCTCGTGTGAATGACATCTTGCCACATAATAAAGACATTATCTTAAGTCAACGACGTTTCATTTTATTCCATTTGCTCATTTTCACTATTTCGCTTTCGTACTTTACAATTACAATAATCGTGACCCCTTTTTTTTTACAAAATCTACATATTCTAGCCTTCGGGATAGATTGACTTTCTGTAGGCTGGCTTGATTTCCCTTGAGAAGGCCTTTTTTTTATTGCTACCGAATTTGGCTCTTTTAAAGCTTCATGCACTCCTTGAACTGCATCAGCTACCATTTGTTCTTCTTCGCCAATATCGGACACCATTTCTTTCAACTCCATCAGAACAGACGACATCAACTCCGTTCCCCTCTCTTGAACTTTGCTTGATTTTTTACAAAAGTATGTAAACAGATTAACTTGTTCATTAATAGCACCATACCTTCTGCTCTCAATAATGTCTGGGTGGATGAATCTTCTTTCTGAGCCAGGTCCGGAGAGATAACTCTCTTTGCAATCCTTGAGCCAACGAGATTTTATCAAGTTCTTTGGAATATCTCCAATTTGTAATCTCTTCATTGCTGCAAAAATATGCCTACAAGGAATCCCCTTGGTCTCCATCCACATGCATTCACATGTTATGATGTTGTCGGCCGGAAGAAATGTAACCTTACGGTTGACACTGTCTGGCGACAAATACTTTTGGACAGTGCAAACTTCTGTCCCTCTTACGATGTGATGATGGGGAACAATATATGCATCAGAACGTGTGATTTCCTTCCTTACATCTATAAACACCTTTTTAGTGTAAATTGCGGCAAATTTACCTTCTATTACGGCCATGCTAGTTTGATTCACAACTGGTGTTGAGAATTTATCATTGACATGCTTACCCATATGGCCGTAACGTAAGGCCGCCAAACCGTGGTCACAATTTTGAAGGGCCTTCCAAAGTGGCAGCTTCTCATTCAAAAACCTTTTCAGAAAAGCGTTCATAGATTCACATCTATTTGTTGCTGTAGAACCGCCAAAATAATTACCACGTAGGAATGTGTCCGCCCATCGCTCCCTCGTTCTGTACAATGCAGTGGTCCACTCATTGTTTTCTAAATTATAATCTGTTAGCATCTGCTGCCAACGGTTTTCAAATTCTTCGACTGAATAGTACCTGTTTAGAAAACATGGACATTAACTAAAGTTGTGATATTGTAACAACAACATACTTCAAAGTAAAGTAGCAAGTGTGCTATGTACCTTTTAATCAGAAGACTCAGTTTATTGTGAAAACCCTCTCGGTGTACATTTTTGGCAGCATTGTTAAGGATATGCCATGAGCACGTTCGATGAACTACGCTGGGCATTAAATCCTCAATTGCTTTATTCATGGATCTGCAACCATCCGTGAGAACTGTCAATGGTAATTTTCCATTCATACACTCTAGGAATTTTTGCAGAACCCAAGAATAAGTCTCCGCAGTCTCATTGTGGATCATTGCAAACCCAAACACACAAGTCATCGCATGATTGTTTGTACCCACTAGAACCACCAACGGCATTTGACTTCTATTTGTTTTATATGCAGAATCGAATGCTAGTGAATCTCCAAATAGTTCGTAATCGAATCGACAAGAACCGTCAGCCCAAAAGAGATGGGTCAATCTAGAATCTTCGTCTACCTTGTAGTCGTAGAAGAAATCTGGGTCACTATTCTCCTTTGATTGAAGAAATGTAAGTGTTGTCGAAGCATGAACATCGTCGAGTGCTCTACTATCTCGAGCTAGAACGTTGTATAAATCCTTTCTCGTCCATCCAACATTATCCCAGCCACCTTTCCTCTCGACAAGTAAATTCCATATCTCTCCAGTCCCCATCCCTGATTGCTTCATAAGCTTAATTTCTTCCAACTCTGCGGGTGTTATATTACGATGGGATCTCAAGAACGCTGATTCATAATTACTCGCCAGGCTATGGTTGTGAAGTACATGAAATTTTTTGACGGACCACATCTTTGTTTTATGGGTGTACCCAATACGAAAAATTGCTTTACAACCAGTTCTGCTTTCACTTCTTGGCTCACGAACCCTGTTTGGAGCTTCCTTGTATTTCTTGTGTCTGAATCCCGCATTCGAGCAACACCAACTACGGATCGTCACCATACCAGATTTGTTTTTCTTTACCTCGTTCTTTCTAATACTGAAACCATATGCTTTTGAATAAATTCGGTAGAATGTCCCTGCTTCTTCAATAGAGTTAAACTGTAGGCCAACAACATCTTCTTCTAAGAGCATAGTTGGATCTTTATTAATGTTGGCAGATTGCAATATTTTTTTCATTGTCGCTGCATCGAAATCCAATGGAGATTCATCGGCGTCCCTAAGAACAGAATAAAAACAAAATAAACATGAGAAATATATGTAAAACTATAACGCATTTCTTAAATCCATTAGAAAGGGTGATGCGAAATAACATTTCGTTGTTTAAGTTGATGTCTTCATCTTGTTCTTTACTGTCTCCTAAGCTAACATCTTCCAAACTTTGCTCATCTTGCGGCAAATCATCTGACAGTCCTCTTGAATGGAGGATTTCTTCATCGACTAAATCTTCCCCACGACGATCACTTTCTCCATGTGACGTCGACATTGAAGAAAATAGTGTGTGTTAGAAACCAGCAGAAGAAACGAAGGACAAGAAACAATAGAAGAAGAAAGAGTAATGATATTATCGTACCTCCATATTGACCCTCTATATATAGCCCTCCCATCTGATGTGGCATGTTAAATAAATGAGCTTCTTAGCATTTTCCTAAATTAATAGTGTGTCATCTGACATGACTGATGACATGGCAAATTTTAATCCAAAAAGTTAACAACCCAATTTTCTCCATAATAATTTAACGTTAATATCAAAGTTATTTTAGTGTTAATATTAATTTATGTTAATATTAATGTTAAGGTTAATGTTAATATTAATATTATTGTTAATGTTAACGATAATATTAATATTAATGTTAATGTTAATCTGGAATATTAACTTTAATGTTAATTTTTATTTTTAGTTTTATTTACAAAAAAATTTGCCACGTCAGCTGCCAGATCAACATGTCACGTCAGCTGCCACGTAAGGATGGACAGTTTGAAAGTGCAATTTGGAGGTACAAAAAACATTATGCAGGAAGAAACAACTTCCAGCAAGGCAACAACACAACCTTTTCGTCTTCATTGTAACTCCGCCACGTGGCCCTCTTTTGATGGCTCATGAAAAATCTTGAGTGATTCTAGGAGCAAGCATAATTTTAAGGAAACAACTTCCAACAAAACTTTCTCGTCTTCTGGGTACGTGCCTTATTAAAATGTGTAGCTAATAACGCATGAGGAAGCATGCAACAGCAATCTCCACGTGGCCCTCTTTTGTAGGATAACACATGCATCAGCATTTAATGCTACGAAACCCTATTGTCTTGTTATGTATTGTGTATCCTATGTGGCATGAGACAGAGCCGCAGAAGACAATAACTTGCATAGGCGGCTATATTCAAAAAATGCAAGAATTTAAAAAGTCATCTCCAATGCAAAAAAAGTATTGAGAAGACAATATAAATATTTTTTACGACTTCCAAGACAACCTTCTCTCTATGATATGGTATCAGTGTTTATTATTAAATTGTGTAGAATAACGCATGCAGAGCATTTCTCTACGGGACCTGTGCGTTAAGGAACACAACAGTGAGAAAACCCGAGAGATAGAGAGAAGAAAGAGAGTGTGGGAGATGGGATAAAGAGAGGATCGAGCTCGACTAGATTTTAAACTTAAATTCAATTTTTGGTTATCATTACAATAACTAGTTGGCACGTACTAGTTTAGACGAACACTAACCGAGCCCCGAGCAACGTGCATCAGCTAGCTAGGTTCTAATACGTGGCATTCATGTTAATTTAAACATTTACAATATTATTGAAACTAATATGACTACTAAAATTAAAAATGTTTTGGATTTAACATTACTTCAAACTAGTTAAAGTTAAAATTGCATTCTTTTTTATTTAAATGTAATTGCAACTACAATTAATACTAACATTCGCTGTCCCATAGTTTAAGTCGTATTTCCCTCGATGCTAGGCTTGACGTAGCCCTTGCTTGTCAAGTCGTTGCACGAACACATTAGAAAAGAGTTTTGTTGGGCTATCGAAGTATAGCAAGCAGCGTCCCGTGTCCGTGCATTTGTTAAGCAGTGAAAGGTGTGAAGGCCACTGGCAATGTCAAGACATCACGGACTATAGCTGGGTTAGACGACGACCCTTTTGCTGCGTGCCGAATCGGTCCCTTGCCTAGGAATGGATTGGTTGAAGGAGCAATACACAAGAATAGACTGCCATAGCGGGTTAGACGACGACCCTTGATTCTCGACAGGTTGTATATCTAACTGTTGTTAGATAGTAGAACTAGACAGTTCTACGTCGTTTCTGCGGTGTAGGCTGGGACGCTGTTACGTTATGGAATGCCCTTACTCCGGGTGCGGGTCGTGATAGGGTGCGCGAGAAAGGAACACTGTCGCTATTGATTCGGTCGGGACCGATAGGTCGGGATCGATTGACTCGATCGAACGGGAACGGTTGAATTAAGATCCATTCTCTCGCCTGAAGTAAACTCAATGTGAGTGGCTGACCCTCCTCTTCTCGACCCCCTTCCTAGGTAAATTGATAATGTTGTTGCGAATGAAAGGATAAATGCAAGGGCGCAAACACGGGAAAGGGATTGAGTTTTCAAATATAATGTAGGCTATGTCTTAATAACTAAAAGGAAAATATGTCTTCGCACGGTTATGGACAACTTGTCGACAACGTAGTTTCCTCGATCAGCACAGGTTTAGCGGGGACTTGCATCGGAGCTAGCTACTTGCGTTGAAAGGACCCCGATTAACAAAGCTATACGTCCAGGATGGTTCCAGAGAAGCCATTCCATAACGTGACAGCGTCCCAGCCTACACCGCAGAAACGACGTAGAACGCTGTCTAGTTCTACTATTTAACAACATATATAATATCAAAACCTGTTAAGAACGATCAACTACGAATGGAGGACAAGCAATGTCAATATAATATACTCAATAAGCTATGATATTGTTGCGACCGTCCAGTGTACGTATTTATGTATGGTATTTATGGTGCACATCATCTTAATTCAACCTAGTAGTTCAAAGGAGGGAATTATGTATGGTATTTATGGTGCACATCATTAGGACGGGTTGCGACCGTCAAGTGTTGTGATAAGCTATGATATCAGTAGGTTTGGGATCCTTCGGATATTGGTCTAGCAACCTGTATCGAAGCGATCATAGTCTTACACATAAGGATGCCAAAGATGCATTACGGTGCGAACCGTCCATGGTCATTGCGTGATGACAGGCCAGGGTCATTGCTGCGACAGACCATGGAGAACTTGCATCAGGTAGCTATGGCAGCAGTGGAGAGAGGTGCACCGGCTACAGTTCAGGGAGCACCATGACTCCCTAGTAGATCACATATCGCTCTAATAATTCAAATCACATTTTACATTTATTGGTCCAAGGGTTGTAACTCGGCTTCAAATGGTTTCTAAGTCGCCTATATCTTTGTCTTGTATTTCATTATAATGTCTCTTATAGTATTTGTCAATTCATATGGAACTTCTGTTGGTGTTTGTACTTGCTCATTTTTCTGACAGGATACCGTTGACCACGTACTCGTGCCCCTAATCAGGGTGTGGGTCGTGACAGAAACACCGTGACCTTCATATAGATAGGGCCGGTGGGCTGAGATTAGCGCTGGGTGCAGGCGCAGGGCCTGCCACCCTTATGCATATGTTTAAGTTTACGGTTGGTTGGTTGAGTGAAATGATATGATTTCTTATGTAAAGTTCTAACCTTGCAGGCTAGGCGAAATAGGACATAGATGAGCACGATCACAATGTTTATGTTAAGATTATGTCTAACTGTATCTGCCGCAGGGACACGGTGGTGGACAAGTTCAGGATAGGTTCGGCTCGAGGCTGGACGTAACCACGTAACCACGTACTCGTGCCCCTAATCAGGGTGCGGGTCGTGACAGAAACACCGTGACCTTCATATAGATAGGACGTAACCACGTACTCGTGCCCCTAATCAGGGTGGACGTAACCACGTACTCGTGCCCCTAATCAGGGTGCGGGTTGTGACAGAAACACAGTGACCTTCATATAGATAGGGCCGGTGGGCTGAGATTAGCGCTGGGTGCAGGCGCAGGGCCTGCCACCCTTATGCATATGTTTAAGTTTACGGTTGGTTGGTTGAGTGAAATGATATGATTTCTTATGTAAAGTTCTAACCTTGCAGGCTAGGCGAAATGGGACATAGATGAGCACGATCACAATGTTTATGTTAAGATTATGTCTAACTGTATCTGCCGCAGGGACACGGTGGTGGACAAGTTCAGGATAGGTTCGGCTCGAGGCGGGGCTCGGCTTGGACTTCCAGATGCATGGAGTCCTTAGCGTTCAAGAGGAGCTACCACATTGGCGTTCGGACTTGCGAGATGTTCAGCCGAAGACTACTTGTTGGCTATAAAGAGGCATAATGTATGGAACAATGTACTCCTTTGTGAGCTAGAGAGATCATGAGCGTTGTAGCCAATTGGCATGATGAGTTGGGCTATTCAGAGCATTAATATTAAATCTACATTGGCTTTTCTGTTAATTTAAAATTTACAATATAATTAAAACTAATATTACAAAAATGCTATTTGCTCCCAAAAAATTTGGGTGATACCATCTTCCATTATGTGGCATATAACATAGTTGCTAACATGACAGCTGACATGGCAAAATTTAACAATAAAATTAATATTAAAATGAACATTAATAGTAAATAAATAATTTAATATTAAATTAACATTGATTAATATTAACATTAATATTAATATTAACATTAGCATTAGCATTAACATTAATATTAATATTGACATTAACATTAACATTAAAAAAATTTGGGTAATTAATTTTTGGGGTTAAAATTTGCCATGTCAGCTGTTATGTCATCTGCCATGTCAGATGCCACATAATGGGAGATGGCATCACCCAATATGTTGGGAGCCCAAACGACTAATTGCTAATATTAATACAGTGGCATTACCGTTATTTCCCAATAGATTCGTGACTTGTTCGGACACACCCCTCCACGAGCGGGTTACATACACCCGCGTAAACGAGGGTTAAATAGCCTTTTCCAAAGAAGAGAACCCATCCGACTAGAGAGAAACAAAGGAAAGAAGAAGAAGAACAGTCGCAATGGAGAGGAGCAAGATCAACTGCAGCGGATGGGCCGTCATCCCTACCGAGATTCTCTCGATGATACTGCTACTGTCGGGGATGCCGGCGGACGAGGTAATGTACAATGTGGCCCCAGTTTGCCGTTTGTGGTGGAAGGCGCTCAACGGTCCCTTAGACTATTGGTCCAACGTCGACTTGGTACAGTGGTGCCGGAGGACCCAGAAAACCGCTGAGATTAGTTTGACCGTAATGAAGCTCGTGGCTCGCAGTGAGGGACATCTAGGGTCCCTCTCCGCGTACAAGCTCGACGAAGCAGCCTTCTCTTTTGCATGTTTAAGGCCAGTACAAAATTTTATTTGGTCTTATTCTAATACTTTATTTTTTCTATTACAAAATTTTACGTATACTTTTGTTAATTTCTATTGATGTTTTCCCATTTTTATAATACAGTGGAAAATTTCTAAGGGTTCTGCACATTCCGAAGTACGACGTGAGTGAGGAAACTTTCGTGAGACACTTGGAGTTTCTCCCTGTGCTGGAAGAACTCGACATTAGCTACTCTGCCTCTACATCACGTCGACTGGAATAATTTCTGCCGGAAATTATTGCCGCCGTCTGGTCAAGTTGAGTAGGAACATGCCCCCTCCGGATTTCATGCTCAGGAACATGTTCGTGCTGGACACGAAAAACGAGGCGGAGGGAAAGGCCGTGGCTGATTCGATGCCGTGTCTCGAGCACCTACATATGGGATTCGGCATGTTCAATGGAGACACGCTGCGATCTATCATATGCAACTGCAAGGGTCTTCGCCTGCTCGACATACGTGGGTGCTTCAACGTGATCTTCGACGACGAACTTTGGAAAATTTGTTATTCAATTCAGACGTTTAAAAAACCCTTTGATAATGTAATCCCAGTACCAGGAGAACCTGTGTACGAGTGGTATAATGAATTAGATACGATCTATCATTACTGGGGTTAATGGTGAAAACACTAGCATGCATGCATGCATGCATTTCTTTATACTCCCTCCGTCCCAAAAATATAGTCCTATTTCTATTTTCACCAAGATTAAGAAAATCCAATTAATATGTCCAACAAAACAAAATCTCTCCAATATGCCCCTTATAGATGTTTTGAATTTTGCTTTTGTACTTATTGTGATCTCTAATTGGGTTAATGAATGCCATTAAACTTTGGAGACAATATTTTGGCAAATTTTAGTTTGAATTTTGGAGGCAATATAAACTAAAGTGTCTTTTCAGTATCCATCATTAGAGCTCAAGTATATTTTCAAAATACAACTCTTAAATGCATAGAGAATTGTAGAGTTTATCTTGATATAATTGCAGTTTAAATAAGGCTAAATTTGTAAATTACTCCACAAACATCCATTATATAAAAAGAAATGGGCTATAATATGGGACAAACCAAAAAGGAAAGTGAGACTATATTTTGGGACGGAGGAGTATATATTTTTCACTAGTCTACATACAAGATATTTTTTATGAGTTCGATTCTCCATTTTGAGCAAATTTTACTTTTGTCAATACTAATTTTTAACATGATTATTTTTTTATAAATAAAATGGACTGTGATATAATGACGCCGAAGATGGCTCACTTCTGAGATTTCGATATTTCCCAACACAGATTTTACCATTAATACAACATCTCAGTGTAATCATATCCAAGAGATTTCGCCATTTCCCAACACAGATTTTACCTTATTCAAAATGAATTCTCCGTCCTATATGGACCATTCTCCGTCCTACATATATCATTCTCCGTCCAACTTTTTGCATTCTCCGTCCTAATGTACCATTCGTCGTCCTAAATGTACAATTCTCCGTCCTAAATGTACCATTCTCCGTGTTAGAGGAACGGAGAATGGCCATTAATAGCCAAACAGCCAAACTAATTCATAGCCTTCAAAACCAATTTATATAGATTCAAAACAAAACTAAACAGCCAAACTATTTAAAATTCACAACCCTACACAACAGTCCTAAATGTACTATTCTCCGTCCTATATGGACCATTCTCCGTCCGACATCTATCATTCTTCGTCCTACATCTATCATTCTCCGTCCTAATGTACCATTCGCCGTCCTAAATGTACAATTCTCCGTGTTAGAGGAACGGAGAATAACTATTAACAACCAAACAGCCAAACTAATTCATCTTCACGAGCCTTCAAAACCAATTTATATAGATTCAAAACAAAACTAAACAGCCAAACTATTTAAAATTCACAACCCTACAGAACATTCCTAAACGTACCATTCTCCGTCCTAAATGTACCATTCGACGTCCTAAATGTACAATTCTCCATCCTACATCCGTCCTAAATGTACCATTCTCCGTGTTAGAGGAACGGAGAATGGCCATTAACAGTCCCAAAAATTGTTCCATACTAAGTTAAAAGCATATAATAGCACCCAAAAAATATTAACAATAGAAAAATTCTACAGAACCCAAACACCAGACTCGAACCTAGGCCTTCCATGTAAAAGCCAAACAGCACAACCAACTAAGCCTGGAATAAGACATCAATAATGTCTCTTATAGTCTACTACCAAATGCTTGCTTACAACACTCTTACAACCTTCACCCATTGATGACATGGCCCACATGTCAGCAATGGGTGAAGGTTGTAAGAGTGTTGTAAGTATTTGGTTGTAACTTTAACATTATATCCCAACTTCCAATAAGGAATAGGAAGAGTCGGTTAGGAACGTGTATATATATACATAGGGGTTCCCATTCATCTGAGTAGGTTGCACATTTAACATGGCTCCAAAAAGATCATCTGGTTGGGAACCATTGCCAGAGCCTTCTTCCAGTCGTCGCCGAGCTCCTTCGCATGGAGCACCCTCTGCGCCGCCTCCTGCCCATGACTGGCTGGCAGCGGCTGCGAACTTTCTGACCGCCTGCGGGTTGTCACTGGAGGTCATCGCTCGACCTCTTCATCCGGCGCCAAACTTTGACCTGTTGCAGATCACTCCGGAGGAACGGGATTCTCTGGAGAAGAAGGAAGCGTTTTGCCGCCTGTGCCATAGGGCGGGTGTGCGCACCCTGCAGGACTTTGCGGAGATCCTCCGGGAGGCCAGTGAGGGCTAGACCCTTTTTTTTCCGTGTTTTACAGTTTTTTTGTCCTCCTCTTGTATACTTCTCTGGAGAATGTTCCGGCGACGAAGTTGGAATTTAATGAAATATAATATTTTGTTAACTCAATTTGGTTTCGGCTACAATCAAACTTTTACAACCTTCTTACAACTTACACCCATTTGCTAACTATAGCATTGCTCTTTATAATTAACAAATCTTTTTACGTCAAATCAATATATCAGCGACGATATCCCCATCAATGACTTGTTACGTCATAGAATTGATTATGCTGCCAGCGTCAATCTTGCCATCAAATCCATCTTAAATATGATTACAAAGTAAAATAGAGGACAACATTGAGTGTTTCAATTTTACTCTTTTCAAGTACATAGTCTTCTTATTTTCAAAAATTTAATCAAATATTCGTAAAATGGAAATATTGAGTCGTAAACTTCACATTCTTAAATATGTTGTCAAATTTTTTTAAATAAATATGTTTCCACCACATTTTTTCTGCCAAATTTTTTAATAATTTATACGGAACACGTGGATATATACTAGTAATAATAGTAATAAATTTAATTTTGGAAAAGAATTTTTTAAAATTAAGGTCTCAAAATCCCAAAGGTTTATGTAGTGATTTCACATGGATATATACTAGTAATAATAGTAATAAATTTAATTTTGGAAAGTAGTTTTTTAAATTTAATAGTAATAAATTCGACCGTCTTATACTAGTAATAATAGTAATAAATTTAATTTAAGACTCAAAACTATTCTAATTTTTTCCACTTCCCAAGGTCATATAAGACGGTCGAACTTTCCCTCTTCTTCTCTCAAACCCTCTTCCTTCTCCCAAACCCTCTCCCAAACCCTCTTCTAATCAAAATGCCGCCGAAGAAAACAACGACCGTCGCCGAAGGGGAAGGATCCACGAAGGGATGCGATACAGGCCCGAAGGACAGAACTTGCAAGGGCGGCGAAAACCAAGATTATGGTCGCTAGGGCAGAGGCCGAAAGGGCAGCGGCGGAAGCAGCGGCGGCGGCATCGACGATAAAGCGGAGGCGGCAGCCAAGCCACGTGCAAAAAAGGCTAAAAACACTCATTGCTCGGCAAAGACCAGAAAATCTATCTTCGATACAGAGTCGTCGGAAGACTCAACTTATGAAGATCGAAGGCGTACTCAAGCGAAGGCTAAGGTGGCAACGGATACAGAGTCATCAGCGTACTCTGTGGATTTTGAATCCTCATCAGAAGAGGAAAATGAAGAGGAAGAGCAATCATCAGATAAGTCCCAGGCTGGAGAGGAGGTAAAAAAATTTAAAGACTCTAAAACTAAGAAGATATACATTAAATATTTTAAGAAAAAGGCTGTTATGCCTGAAAGATCAATTAAGATGGATGATGTCGAAGACGAAGCTTTCCTGGATATATTGAAATTCTATCAATTGGAGAAACTGAACAAATCCTGTCTTGAGAAAATCTTCCAAACAATAGTAAGAGAATTTTACTCAAATCTTCCGGCTGAAATTAAAGAAAAGAAGAGGATCAACCACTGGTGTTTCTGAGAGGGAAACTGATTAGGATAAATGCTGCTGTCATCAACGAATTTTATGGATTTGATCCAGTTCCTGAGTTTGATATGAAAGATATTGATAATGTTTCCATGACGGATGCAATTCATGAGATTACAGGTGTTTCAATGGATGCCAAGACCCCTCAAAATGTATACAAAGATCAATTAAAAACTTTGTATAAATTGTTGCATGCCTACGTATCTCAAACACTCAACCCTACTGGACATGAGTTTTCCATCCATCCCGAGAGAGTAAAATTTCTTTATTATATGGGGAAGAAAAAAAGGATGGATATAGGTTCCTACATGTTCAGTAGAATGATGCATCTCGTGGGAAAACCAACTGCAAGGACAGCTCTCCCTTTCGAAGGATTTGTATGCTCGATGGCTAATAAACATTCTGTCCCAAGCTTAGCAGGGGATGTTTATATTAAAAACAAAGGCCCCATGAGAAAACTAACCTTCACTCGAATGTTTGGAAAACGGGCAGCAGCTGCAAGCAAACCATCAACATCTGGAAAACCATCAACTTATGGAATCAAAAACACTAAGGACAGGGTTGATGATCTATACAATTTTGTTGCTGCAAACTTTGAGAATGTCTTCAAAGAGATGAAGACTATATCCGACAACCAGAAATTGATTCTGGATAAGATTAACCAGATAGAGGTTGAATTTGCTGACCAAGAATAAGATTTTCCTTCCCTCGTGAAGAAGGTAAATGGGGCTAGCCCAAAATCTTATGTAAAAATATAGACTGTGCACATTGACACTTTAATGCTAGCCATCACTTTGATACTTCTATTTATGTTTCTGGATGTCATTTCTACCTATAAAGTGAGTCAATACTGACTATAATTTTTCTTCATCCGTCCCTCAAGGTGTAGGTGAAGGATATTTTGAGAAAGAAGAAGTAGGAAAAAAAAAAGAAACAAGAAGAAGAAGATGGAGACGTCTATGAAGATTCATCTTTTGAGTTTTGAATGTCTCTTATTTCAATGTGGAAGTAATATTTGACTTGTAATATTGTTCTGAATATTTGTTGGTCATGGCGGACAAACTAAATTTTGTGTTTGAAATATTGTAAGACTAAACTTTTCGCTTGTACTCAGTGCATAGTTCGTAATTTGTTTTAAAAATGTAATATGGTCTTGAATTTAGAGTAGGTCTGATATTTATTTGGATTATTGTATTGTGAATTATGCAGGTTCTATGTTGAATTACTAACGTGGATTGGACAGATTACTGTAACGTGAATTATGTAGTTTATTGGACTTGGAATGAAGTATACTTAATTTGATTATGATTTTTTGGTTGAAGCGTTTATTTGGTTGGCAGTTGGCCTTGATAGATGATATTGATATTTTGGTGTATTCCTTTGATTTGCAGATGCCCATCACAGATTTCGTGAGTCCTGGGTGCATTGCTAGGGTTTACAGGTGGCCTCATTACGGATGCATTCCTGGGATCACTGAAACTTTATTTGATTGTAATGTGTTTTGCTTTCTGTAAAAAATTATTACATCGATGCCATCAGTATGAATTCGATGCCAGTGCATGTTCATCCCTTGTTATTGCTGAAGCAAAATTGTAATCATGCATGTTCATCCCTTGTTATTGCGGAAACATAATTGTAATCCTGCATGTTCATCCTTTGTTATTGCCATCAGTACATCGATGCCATCAGTATGAAGTCGATGCCAGTGTAAGGCATAATGTAATGTAAGAAAAATTCTCTTTGATAGTAGGTTAATTATATTCAAACATTTGCAAGAAATTTTGTTCAGTCATACAGTGGAAGCCTGATAAAATGATATTCGGATTATCTTGAAAATGATTTAATATAAAATGAATGTACTATGGTAAATGATATTAAAAATACTGTAAATATTTGGTGAAAAAAATATGAGATACTTGAACATTTCCAGTCCTAAATGTACCATACTTTGTTAAAAGCACAGAGAGTGTCCGTTCTCCGTTTTTAAAGAACGGAGAATGGCCATTCTCCATGTTAAAGTAACGGAGAATGGCCATTCTCCTTGAGCATGGCCATTCTCCGTGTTAAAAACAAAGAGAACAGCCATTCTCCGTCCATTCGCCGTGTAGAAAGCAAAGAGAATGGCCATTCTTCGTCCATTCGCCGTGTTAAAAGCAAAGAGAATGGCCATTCTCCGTCCATTCGCCGTGTTAAAAGCAAAGAGAATGGCCATTCTCCGTGTTAAAAGCAAAGAGAATGGCCGTTCACCGTCCAAATAAAATATTCTCTTCGAAAATATTATCATTAGAAAAGTAAAAAAAATTCGTCCGATCAATACAGATTTTTTTTAAAAATATGTGACAAGATGATCCTCCCGACCTCAGAAGCAGGTTTTCCTCAGTTCACAACCACCACCGTGACATGTAGCTTTATTAACAAAATATTAAATTATTAGATGAAAAATAAAATTTCTGACAATGGCATGGACAGTAAAATTAGAGCGGCGCCGCTAATACTTCTTGTTCGAGGAGGTTTCGACTATGTCCGACGCGAAGCAAACCGATTCTTCACGGCGCAGCTGGTACTCCTCGTTGTTCTAGGAGGGCTCGACGACGTTCGACGCGATCCGGACCGATTCTTATTTCCATCTTCATCTCTGTTTCTCTTTCTACCACAACCACCAACACCACCACCACGACGGCCTGTAACCAAAAAAAATATAATACGAAATATTAAATTGGATGGACTTTTGAGAGAGTAAATATGAATTAATTTAGGGTGTTCATTGAAAAAATTAAAGTGAAGAATGACCTGCTAAAGCAAGTTACCAACAGGTCAAAAGTCTAAATCAGCATTAAATGATGTTTCTACACTATTATTCAATCCGAACCATTGGATCAACATCCAACGGTCCAGATTTCGGATGTATCGATACATCCATTTCCAGCGGATGTATTGTAGAACGACCCATATATATATATATATATATATATATATATATATATATATATATATATATATATATATATATATATATACATGTTTTTCTCTCTTCCATTGACACCTCCTCATTACTAGCCTTGACCGAAACTGCTCGACAACCCGTCGACCTGCCAACAGGAGCTGCTCTTCTGCACGGTCCGATCCACTACCTGCCGTCCACCCACTTGTGCCGTCAGTAGCCAACTCAACATCGGGCCTCGTCCAGTCTCTCCGCAATACACATTGAGATCTCGTCAGGAACTAGAGAACTGGGTTATGTGGTAAGCAAATAGTTATTGACAATTGTTAGTAGATAGAGATAGGAAGTGGAGTTCTATTGACACATATTGGAAGTTTTTTTTTTTTTTTTTTTTGAAATCCCACTCACACACGCAATTGGGGGACTCGAACCTTGCCGGCCCCTCCGGGTGTCCGCTCTAATACCACTAGGCTAGAGAACTCGGACATATTGGAAGTATTGTTCACGTGTGTGTGTGTGTGTGTGTGTATATATATATATATATATATATATATATATATATATATATTATATATATATATATATATATATATATATATATATATATATATATAGGAAGAGTCCCGTTTGGTACTGTACATGTAGTATTCAAATCCAAGCATGGTGGCAAGTTAAGGAAGAGTTCCATTTAATATAAAATTCTATTGGTTTACATAGAAAAAAATTATGCAATATGATTTGTTCACATAGCACACAAAGGAAAGATTCTTTTTTTTTTGAAAAAGGCAAAGGAAAGATTCTCTTTAGCTATACGTACATCAAAGATAGGAAAGTTGTGCTCTCAAAGTTTGTTTCCAATTTGTTAATAACCCCTCTCTTTTCTAATAATTAAGGATGAACCCACCAAGTGAACAAAAAAAAATTCTGTATTGGCCTTAATTTGGAGAGGATTAATATATATATATATATATATATATATATATATATATATATATATATATATATATATATATATTCTTCCATGTTTTCGCTCCCCCCCCTTTCGCTTCTTCCACGACATGGCGCATCCACTGCCGCTGAAGGTCTACTGCCCTGCCCTCCCACGTTTCCCCCCTCCTCGACCATGCCACCTTCCCGTTCTCATCCGGCTCATTCTCCTGGCCTCTCCGCCGAGGAGGCCCTCCGCCGCAAGATTGTGGCCGCCCTTTTCCTCCATCACCCTCCTCTCCATCGCCTCCGCCCCCCTCGACAAGCCCCCCCCCAAGAGGCGTTGGCTTTCCGTCGCTTCTCGGGGCTCCTCCCTCCCTAGCTTGGACCCTCGTGCATGTCACGACCCGCACCCTAGAGTTAGGGCACGAGAACGTAACAACGCCCAGCCTACGCCGCAGTGTCGGCGGTAGAACGCTGTCCTAGGTCTCAATACATATAACAGTATAAGACTAAACAGTTTATACTCCCCGAATGGGGGTGACATAGCAGATACAGTCTCAATCACATCTAAGGTAGAGCATGATAAAGATAGATAAAACATAAAATCCAAAAGAGATACAGGAGATAGAAGTCTAAGTGTCTATGATACATAAACCCATAAATACATCTCAAAACTCAATACAGTAATCCACAAAGTAAAATACAACTCCAGACAAAATAAAATAACTACCTAAACAACCTCTAATGTGTCTCCTCTAGGCTAGCAGGCACCTCCAGGCTATCTGTAAAATTTATCAACAGGTCCAGTCAGGACAGGAACGAGCACAAAACATCTCACGCAGTTCATATCGAGTTAGGAAATATAAAGCGTGCAATAGAGTAAAGTACATGAAATGCTGAAAGAAGAATGTATAGAAAATAATAGAGATTTAATAACAGAAAATATCTAAATATGATAAGTAAGAACTGTAAGGAACATGTGATTTAGAGTACAATCTGGTTATGTAAACGGGCTAGGAAAATGCAATGGTAACTCCATTGTACGTGGGTGTACAATAGACATATACAATAGTTATACAATATTGTACAATAGGATTTGAGTACATAACCAATTCTACTCTCCCTCCCCAATCAATACACAAGGATCTACTCCAGTTATGTTATCTTATACAATAGTGTACAATATTATACAATGGATGTACAATGTTATACAATAGTGTACAATGGTCTATCCCTGGGGCTCATGTGATAATGAGAGTACAATATGCACAATGAGTATACAAGGATATGGGTATTCAATAAATACAATATGGAAGTGAAACGCACGTCACAATATGTATTTAGTGAATACAAGGAGATAACATCTCAAAAGAAGATCCATATAGTACCAATCCGTGATAACAGTCGTGTCAACATCAAGTACAGTAATCTAGAGCAAGAATGTAAATCCATACAAGTATGAAACGGTCAGAGAATGTACTCGCCTGATGTCTGAATGTCCAAAGTAAATATACTGTCCGAGGAGAAGTGTCTGGCTCCTAATTAGAACAGCACAAGTCACAACATGTCCAGAAGGATAATATAAAGTACTACAATACATTCTACATGAATCTAGGTCAAGCTAGGCCAAAGTCAACCCTTGGTCAACTCTGGTCAACTGCACTAGTCAAACTAGGTCAAACTAGGTCATGTCTTAACCCAGTAAGTCTTACTAGGCCTAACCAAGACTATCCTAGCAAGTACACATCAATACAAGGCTATACAAGCCAACATACACCCAACTCTATATAGCATGCAATTATTCAATACTCAAATAGGCAAGAATTCACATTGGATATACACTAGGTAATCTATTACTTTAAGCTATATATGTCTACACATATATAAACATGCATATATTAGTATTCAACATTAGATCTATAATCATGGCATTTCAAATGGTTATATAAACTTATATATTACAACACAATATGCTAACATATATATAATATACATACATAGCTAAGTTAACTATATTCATAAATACTTATTTAAGAGGCTATGTGTGTGTATGTGAACATGGCAAAGGGGCAAGTGAGGGTTAAATGGGCATACATAGTGTATATATATCAAAGAGTGTCAAAGTGTAAGTGAACAATGTGTCAAGTGTGATAGTGTCAACATAGTGTAAGGGGGTACATGAGATAATATAGGATTTGTGTTAACATAGAACATTACATCTCATTAACTTGTATATTGCATACATTACATCTATTATTACATTACATACTATGGAACCTACATATTCATTACAAGCCATACTTATACATGCTTACATTAGATAGGATACTTACACCTCATACATCATTTATTTAAACATTTACTCATGTTTGCATTCTCTATTTAGTTACATAATGTATATACATTAACATGGGTTAAAATCAAATAGAACATTATATTACACACAAGGGTGCACAAAATGCATATGCCGAATAGTAACTCCTACTAATAATAAATACTGTACCATCTCAGCATGAATTAATCTCTATGATTAAATTATGTTATAGATCTATGTGTTAGCTTTCCGAAACTTTAAACGGATCGCGTTTTCGTTTCCGGAAACTCCCGGAATCGCAAAAACACCGAGAACGCATTTGTCTTTCGTACAGCTGACACTCAAATAATTCTCCAAAAAGTTACAGAAAGAATTAGGCCTATTAATACATGTTTTTGGAAATCTAACTTCAATACGCTTCTTTTAAAAAAAATGAGAGATTAAACCGAGCTTTGAGCTAGAAGTTATGACATTTCGAAGTTAGGGCTGAAATTAAAAACGTGGATAAAAATCATGACGGATTTAGATAGTTTGAGCCAAAAGAATACACAATATATATCCTAATTATCCACAAAAATAATAGCAATAATAATATGAGGAACCACACTCACAAACTTGATTATATAATCATCATGAACCATTTATTACATATATAATATAGATACACTCTCATTACAATATATATATATAAATCTATATATGTAACATGAACACATCCACAACACAAAGGACACTCCTATGACCTCCAAATGGACACAAAATAGACACAAATGGAGATACAACCATGGGGGTCATTTCTATGGGTTCAAAATAGACCTATATACATGAGGAAATGAAAAGGAGAAGGGATTTATACCTCCCGGTAGATCGAATCGAAGAAAAACCTTCCCGGAGCGACACCGACACGTAGAGATTCCAAAAGGACACGAACGAGCTCCAAATTCTCCCAAACTTGGGTAACTTCCTCCTTGACTAGAATGGAGAAGGAAAGAAGAAGATTTGGTGGTGAAATGGAAGGATTTGGTGGAGAAATTGCTAGGGATTGCTCTCTAGGAATTTGGGAAAGAACAAGAGAGAGAAAAATAGATGGATAATGACAAATGGGAGGCTCAACCCTATCCTTATTGTGGCTGGCCATAAAGGTGGTTTTGTCCTATTAGGAAAAGTCCAAAAGCCCCTACTAACCTATTCTATGAGTATTAGGAAAGGGCTAATTGGTTGGGGCTAAATTAGTCATTCTAAAGTCTCTAATCACACTAACTTTATCCATAATAATTAGTCTAACCTCTAACTAAAATATTTCTATCATGTGGACTAAAATTAATATCATGTGGGCCATGCCTAACTAGTGTGTGGGTCCCACTAGAGTCAAACTACCCCCGGGTCCCCGTTTCAAGTCGGATTGAGTTGAAATTCGAACCCGACTCAAATAACCCCAAAACAATATCATAAATAATAAAATAATATCAAAATAATTCAAAGAGGTCAAATGCAAAAATATTCTTAGGCCAAAAATGATATTAAAATATCATAATCACATGGTTAGGCTCTAGGTCAAACAGTCTCTAGGGTTTCACTAGCAAAACGTCAAAACCACAAGTCATTGATTTAAATAATATTAAAATGATTTAAAATCACCAAAAATTATATCATGAATTAAATATCATTATTAAAATAATTATAAACACGAAATTTTAAAATTACCCCCAATCAGAAAATTAAAATAAAATAAAAAAAATTAACCCAAAATTTAGGGTGCTCACAGTGCAGCAGTCACTCGTCGGCCACAGCCTTGCTGCGATGATCGTTTCGTCCCCTGGAGTTGGGCAGGCGGCCACCCCAGCCCCTGAGTCCTCGTCGTCGCTGGAGCTCGGTTACGGAGTAGCTGCACCCCCCCAACTCCGGACGACCGCCACCCCCTCCACCCCTCCTCCCCACCCCCCCACCCAACCCCACCACTACCACCCCCTCCCCTCCAGGCCTCATGGCCGGTACTGGTCTTCCATCTCGGAGCAACTGGGGCGGGGCAACCCCCTCCCTTCCTCGATCCCCGAGCCCTCTTCCCGCCTAGCTCCCATTCCTAATTCGAATTTGCTTTGGAAGCCGTCCTCCAGTGGCCTCGCGGTCCCCTTGGGACTCTGGCCCCCGTTGGGGGACGTGCCCCTCTTGGGCGCAGTCCATACCGGGTCTTCCTCAGGCCATGTGCCCTTGTTGGGGGACGTGCCCCACCAGGGCGCAGTCCAACCCCGGTCCCCCTTTGGCACAGTCCAGAACCGGTCTCCCCCAGGCTACGTGGCTGCGGCTGAAAGCTGTGCCTCTATTGGTGGGGTCCATGATGTCTCTTTAGGCACCTTTTTTCGGAGATCCTGGCGCACTTCAGTGTGTTGCGCCGCGTGGGAACTCATCCCTGCCGCTCCTTGGAGCTACCCCCATGGCACAGTCAACCCCCAGCCCTCCCTTGGCCACGTGGCCCAGGGTTCTACGGCCCCTTTGGACGTCTTTTCCTGTGCGTCCAGCACCTTTCCTTTGGTTGCGGCACATGGGGACGCACCCCAACTCTATGGTGCAATCAGCTCCCCGCATTCCCCTGGCCACGTGGCCCAGGGTTCTGCAGCCCATATGGGCGACTACTCCTGATCGCCCGGCGCCCTTCCTTTTGTTCAGCCGCAGGGGGCGCACCCCAACCTCACCCCGCGCGCTCTGGAGCTAGCACCCCGCCGGCTGGCTTCCGCGCCAGCCGCTGTGAGGGCTTCCCCTCTCCAACTTGCGCCTTCAGCGGGCGCTATCCTACCCCGCCACCCTATCCTCCCGGGTGCGTCGAGAGTGGGCGCAACCCATTTCTTCAATTCCCTTCATCCCCCTCGTGCCCCGACGGAATTTTCGATGCTGTTTTTTGAGTCGGTCGAGATTCTGTGGCCTCCTCCTGCGGCCCTGTCTAGCGCGAGCCTCCCCTCCCTCCCTTCGGTTCCGCTGGGTATAGGCGCAACCCGACCGTTCCACTCCTCCCCTTCTGTTGCGCCTCCAGTGGTGGCCCAGTTAGGCGCAACCCATCCCCCTCTCCCTACTCAGGTTGCGCTGAGTCAGGGCCTCCCCCCTTCTCTTCTCCGCACTCTCTTCCAGGTGGTGTGATGTTGCCCTCCGACGCGACAGGACTACTGGGCGCCTTCCCCCCCTCTGGCCCTTCCTAACCCCTGTCCCTCCCGAACCCCCTAGGGTTCCTGCGAGCGCTCTTCCGAGGCCCGTTGGGGGTCAGTCCCCCCTCTATGGACGCCAGCCTTCCTCTCCCAGGTTCTGTGCCTGCAGGCGTAACCCACCCTCCGGCCATCCCCACCCCCGGCCCTCCTCTTCGCCCGCCCCCTTCCTTCGCCGACATCCTTCGCCCTGCCAGGGCTCCCAAGCCGGGACTCCTGTTCCCGGACGTCATCCTTCCTGATATTGAGTACCCGCAGGCATCTTCCATGCCGACGGTGCCGTTCAACAACCAGGAACTCTCGTCCCTGGCCACCTCATTCCCGTTCTCCTTCGTCCTCAAACTCTCAGCAGGCTGTCCCAAGCTCGCCAGGGTGGCAGAGGTTATTGCTGGTTGGCGGCTAACGACGGAGTACAGGGTTGCCCCTAGACCCGAGGCATTTTTTGCTACACCTATCCTCTGACATGGACCACAGGACGGTGTGGTCCAAAGGCACCGCGAGGGTAGACTCCCTCCAGATGAAGATAATCAAGTGGTCACCCAACTTCAATACCAAAGAAGACTCAGCGACGGTTGCCGCCTGGATCACCTTACCCAATCTCCCCCTCATTTGCTTCGTTCTGGCGGCTCTTAAGCATATTGCCAACTCATTCGGGACTTACGTGGCAATCGCCGCCGAAACCAGCAATATAACAAAAGCTCACTACGCTAAGATATGCGTGGAACTCGACCTCACCTCAGACCCTCCCAACCATATCCTCATTGAACTCGACAACCAAACGCACACTCAGCAAATCATCTACGACAACCACATTATCTTCTGCACTCACTGCCATTTACGCGGTCACCTACCGAAGCACTGCTTCCGTCTCTACCCGGAACTGAGAAAGAAACCGGAGAGGTCAGAACCCATTCCCAAAGGGAATCAGATTCACCAATTGGCTCAACCACCCCTGCCTCCCCCCCGAACTCCCACACCAGATTCAACTCCAGTGAAGGCAAATCCGGCAGAGGCAACTTAGCTGAAAAAGCTGTGATCCCCTACCACCAACCTAACCTCTCACTGTCCAATCAATTCAGCGCCCTGGCGTCAGAAGCCATTGATTCCCCCCTGAGCCGGTCTGTCATACCGACGACCACCAGGCCCCAGGACCGGACCCAGAGGAACCCAGAGCTCCCCCCACTGAGGAAACGGCCCCGAGCAGAAGAAACGGAAGAGTCCCCTCCAGCGTCTCCGATTGCCGCCGAACTGCTTACCCCTCTCGGCAACTCCACCGTCGATGTTCTTGCCATCCTGGGGCCAGAGCAGGCCTTTAGAGGTCTTCAGATCCTCGTCGCCGGTTTCCCTCTCCAAGCGGAAGGGGACAAGATTGGCATCTCAGACGACTCCCTCCTCATCCCCCAGGAGCCGCCCGACCTCGATTCAGCAGGAGCAACGACCGCATCCCCCACAGGCCCTGAGGACTCTTCCCTTGACCCATCCTCTAAGAAGGCAGGAGAACCACCCATCACCAACGAGAAAGCGGATAAAAAAGGGAACGCCAAACCCCCGTCCATGCACACCAGGTCTGCGACGAAGCGGTCCAACCAAACCCTCCCAAACCTCCATTAATACTGAATATTCTCTCCTGGAATGTCCGCGGTCTAGCGAACAAACCTACGATGAGGAGAATCACCAGCCTTAAGAAAACTCACAAGATCGACATCTTGATCATCATCGAACCCAAAATCTCATACAAGAGACTCAAATCCATTCAACTGCAGTTAGGCTTTCACTCGACCATTGCCGGCAGACACAACATATGGATTCTCTATTCCAAAGCCGTCAAAATCGGTGTCATCCAAGATTCCAGTCAAGTCATGTCTTGTTGGATGGAACATCCTCTGATCCCCAAGCGCGCCATCCTCTCCGCGGTCCACGGCAGTTGTGACATTGCGGAACACAGACAACTTTGGAACGACCTCCTGAACACCAACCACCACAACCGCAACCTCCCATGGCTTTGTATCGGAGACTTCAACGCCATCACTTGCAGAGAAGAGAAGATTGGAGGCCGCCCTCCCCCCCTCTCCGCCATGCAAGACTTCAACAACTTCATCTTCAACTCTCACCTCATCTCTCTCCCGTTAACCGGCAAGGCATTCACCTGGCACAACATACAGGAAGGCGAGCGACGATAATTCTTCCGCCTTGATAGAGCGTTAACGAATGCCCACTGGCTTGATACAGGGACAAAAACCAAGCTATCTCACCTTAACGCCACCGAATTCGACCATGCCCCCGTGCTGGTTGGTATCACTAGCACCTCCAACCATTCCAGAAAGAGCTTCCTCTTCCTAGACTTCTGGAGCGAGCACTCCCAATTCTTAGGGGTCGTCACGGAAGCATGGAACAACACGTACTCTATTGATCCCCTTAATCGTGTGGCCATAAAGCTCCAGGCTACGAGGAAAGCGCTGACAGTATGGAGCAAGCAAGCTTATGGAGATATCTTCCAAGCCATTCAAGAGGCGGAAGACGATGTAACTCATGTTGAAGCAAAATACATGGCCGACTGCTCGCATGATACCAGGAAAACGCTGAATCTCACCAAAGCCATCCTCAAATTTAGGCTGAAGATTAAAACCGATTTTTGGAAGCAGAAAGCGAGGATCAAATGGGACATCGATGGGGACAAAAACTCTGGCTTCTTTCATGCCTGCTTCAACGGGCGGAGACAAAAACTCACTCTTCCCCAGATTGCCGCAGATAACGGCACCAGCATCACTGATCAAAAATGTATCCAAGAGGAGGCCGCGAAGTTCTACTCCAGACTTTTCTCCAAGGAGACGGTCTTTAAAGATGACACCTTCCTGAACGGGATTCCTTCCTTATCAGCGACACAGACAACCTGCGGCTTGAACAGCCTCCTTCGGAAGAAGAAGTAAAAGAAGCAGTCTGGGCCCTCGACGCGCATAGCGCTCCAGGGCCAGATGGTTTTTTGGGAGTTTTCTTCCGCACTTGCTGGGATATCATCAGGACCGACATCCACAATGCGGCCGCCGCCTTCCTCCAGGGAGCGACCTACCCAGAGCTATCTCGAGCACAAACCTCATCCTCGTCCCAAAGAAAGATAACCCCGAGACATTCCAAGACTTCCGTCCTATCAGTCTCTGCACCTTCACCAACAAGATAATATCCAAGATCATCGCCTCCCGTATGGCAGGCCTTCTTCCTAAGATCATCTCGGAGGAGCAGAGTGGCTTTGTTCGGGGGAGAAACTGTCACGACCTGCACCTTGATTAGGGGCACGAGCACGTGGTTACGTCCAGCCTACGCCGCAGAATCGGTAGTAGAACGCTGTATATAAGGTCTGTAAATACTACGACTAAACAATATAAAGGTACCTGTATAGTATATATACTCCGAATGGAGGTGACATAGCAATACAGTCTCAATCACAAAATAAAACTAAGGTAGATAGCATGGAAAGGAAATAGGATAGATAAAAATAGGAAATAAGTTCAAGATCCCACACAAGTCCAGAGATATACAGAACATCACAGAGTCACATAAATATAATATAAAATACTACAGTATGAAAGTACTAGTTGGATCGCAGTCCAGGCAAACCTAACTAAGCTACACTACTCTGGTGTGCAAAGTCTAGTGGCTCTATTATCAAGCCACGGTCCTGGTCTACTCCATCTAACTCGACCCCATAATAGGTCGGGCAATCTGCCTCAGAATCATCTGTAATATATCAACGATATCCTGTCAGGAAAATGAGCAAGTACAAACACTAACAACAGTTCCATGTGAATTGACAAATTCTATAAGAGACAATATAATGAAATACAAGACAAAGATATAGGATGATTTGGAAACCATTCGGAAGCCGAGTTACAACCCTTAAACCAAACAAGGACCGGGATTGTAATCCTTCTCCCGAACAAAACTTAGTCTCCAATCAAGGTACAGCATAAAGGCATGTAGAACATGTGAGTAAATGAATATCATAACATGGTAAAAAAAGTACTGAAAGTAGAATTAAGCAGGATATAAGATACGATAAATAAATGTAAAATGTGCCTTAAATTATTAGAGCGATATGTGATCGACTTTAGGTATGTTACAAGATAGGTTATCCACTTGGCCCGATAATCACACGAAAATCTCTGGAAAGGGTCATGCCGGCCAACCTGGATAACAAGCACACGGAGGAATCTGCTACACCCTATGTGAGGTGAGAGTGGCGCAATCATAATAGTGACAAGGGGCTTTGATCACATAACCCCTAATAATTTCCTCCATCCCCGAATAGTATCACGGATCCGGACATGGTACGTCATGACACGGGATTCAAAAGCAGAGGGCCAGCCCACTCCTAAATCGATGTCTATATAAGTACAAGAAACACGAAATATCACGTACCAATATACCAAGAAAATCCAGAAATAACATCTCATGACAGGATCCGACGTATACTAGTCCGTGAACCATCGTGTCGGAAATCATGTAAGACACTACAACTGAATCGGATATAGTAGATATCAAGACAATGAAAACTATCAGTGAATGTACTCGCCTACGGTCCTGAGCTGTCAAATAGGGTCGTTGCTCAGAGTGATGCCACAAACCTAAAGATGAGATATATATAAGCTAATTAGGGTTCAACAGTGTTAGGCAGGATTATATAGTATAAGCTATGTAATCTAGGTCAAATCTCAGTCCAGCTAAGTCAAACTAGGTCACAAGAAGTCAAACCATGTCAAACTAGGTCACACTAGGCTAATGTTGTCTAACAGTTGACTTTTGGTCAACTGATCAACCTGGTCAAGTTCTAGACATTTCTA
This sequence comes from Iris pallida, assembly GCA_029216955.1. Lineage (NCBI taxonomy): Eukaryota > Viridiplantae > Streptophyta > Magnoliopsida > Asparagales > Iridaceae > Iris > Iris pallida. Next base: position 21,442,144 of record JANAVB010044419.1, read on the forward strand.
GGCCAAGTGTTGACTGATAGTTGACTTTTGGTCAAAGTAGTCAAACTTGGTCAACCGAGGTCAAAACTAGCCTAAACATGCTATTCCTAATATTTAACTACCAAGATACCATATATCTTGGTCAAACAACATCAACTCTAATCTAAGAATTAAAATATCAAGTTGTACCTCGTTATTAGTACATCGAAACCTACAACACGCAAATCGAGATAAGATAATCAAAGGTAAAGTTACTAATCTTATCTTAGTGATCCACATGATCATCTTGCCAATTTCAGCGATGTGAGATCACTGGAATCGACTGATCTCAGTTTTGTTGTACTAATTCCGAAATACGAACTTAATAAGAATTAATTATAATAAAAGGTAATACATAGAGAAAATATCTACAAACATTGTCGGATGATGAAACAAACATCACCAACGTGTCCAGAATGGTCAAATTAGCTAAGATAGCCTATCCATTAGTCCAATTTGGACACAGAAGCAAAAAGGTAATTTTGGGTCAAAACGGTATCCGTGTCGGACCCGCTTTGCACCAAAAAATGTACAAGAATACTAGTCTATCAAACCTAACAAATTATATGTCTATGAATCCAGAATGACGATACGAACCCAACGGTATATCCAGAATTGGATTCCGTTGACCCGATCTCAAATTGGTCCGTTGACCAGGACATTGAAACTCCGATTTGCATTGAAAAACGTGTTGGAGCCAATGTTCTCAAAACTCAGCAAATTATATGTCAACGAGTCCAGAATGACGATACGAGCTCTACAGTATATCCGAAATTGGATTTCGATGAGCCGATCTCAAAATATCCGTTGACCCAGATATTGGTATCCTACTTGCACCGAAATGCGTGCCGGAACCAACGTCCACTAAAACCTAGCAAATTATATGTCAACGAGTCCAGAATGACGATACGAACTCAACGTATATCCCAAATTGGATTCCGATCAGCCGACGTCAAAAAGTCCCATTGACCAGGACCGTAGGGCCCGCTTTGCACCGAAATACGTGCAAGGGCCCACGTCCTCCAAATCTAACAAACTTTATATAAAAACGTGTCAGAACGACGTCACGAGTCTACTGGTGGTGTCAGAAATTGAATTCGGAGTCCCGGATTCAAAATAGAATTTTACAAGTTAGAAATTATGAATTCGGATGGTCAACTTTGGCGTCGAATTCAACCAACCAAACGTGCTCACAATGAAATAAAACTTAAAGGATAGGAAGAGGGTTGTACCAGCTGCACATAGGAACCAGTGGCACGCCAGACGGAGCTGCGATGGAGGAGATACGGACCGACGAAGTTGGCTCCGCAAAACTGTCCAAAAATAACACAATTTAAACGGTTAACTTGGTGGCCGATTTTGATGTATCAAACGATAAAATTAACGGATGAAAATAGATGATAGTGAAGATAGATATACCGAGATTGAGACAGAGCGAAGAAATCGTCGATCCAACGGACGGATTTTCCAAAAAATGTGTACGAAATCGCTGCGACAGAATGCCATTTCTGGATCCATTTCGAGCTCGCGCCGACGGAAACCCGTGCCAAACGCACGAAACGTCTAGGCGGCGCGTCCCGGAGGATGGTGGCCGCCACGGGGAGGTGCGGCAAAGGTCGTCCGGCCAGGGGGTGGCCGGCCACGGTGGCTGTGGCGCCGGCGGCGACGCCTACACCGTGCGGCCATGGGGCACGGCTGCTGCTGCATAGGCTGCTATGGCGCACGCTGCTTGCTGCTGCAGAGGGTTGTGCGGCCTGGCACGTTGGTACGCTGGTTGCGGGATGGCCAGCAGTGGCAGCGAGGGGCGAGGGGAGGTGGTTGAAGTGGGAGGAGAGGTGGTGGTGGTTGTTAATTGGTGGAGGTGGAGGTAGTGTGTGGTGAAGAGTAGGAGGATTAGGAAGGAGGCTGATGGCTGCTCGAAAGGAGGAGGAGGAGAAGTAGGAAGTCGGCCATGGGAGGTCGGTCGAGCATGGAGGAGGTGGTTGGCTTGGGGAAAGTTACTGTTGTGTAGAAAAAAAAAGAAAAAAAAAAGTAAAAGTGTTGTAAATGAGATGGGGAGAGAGAGAATAAGAATTGTTAAAGTTAGGCCTGCCATGCTAGAGGGTGTTTGTGTGAGTGAGTGTTGGAGAAATTTTATGGTGAGGATTGATGGAGAGAATCCAATGGTTAGGATTAATAGGGAATTAGATATCTCCTAGGAATTTTTTAATAAAGGAATTTTCCATTAAATATAAAAATAGGTAGACTGGGTATTTAATATTTTTCAAGGGCAAAGAGAGTGAGGGTGTCATGAGAGAGGGTAACATGAAGCTTGGACTGGGTTCGGTTGAGCCGGGTCGGGTCAAAATCGGACATGATGAAATAAATGAATTAATTTAGGTATTTATTATCATGGGTAAATAAGTAGCATGTGGGGGCTTAAATAAATGGGATACAAGTGTCATGTGGGTAGTAGGCTTCATGTAGGCTATGTCCATATTTTGGGCTGATAGGTTTGGGTCGATGTCGAGTCCCGAAATTAAATTGGAAGTCAGGTCTCATTCTACGGTGGATAATTAATTGGCCTAAATTAACCCAAAAATTGTACGAAGAAAATGAAGCACAAGATGGTGTGTCTGAGTGGGATACGAAGGTCAGAGATGTAGGGCATCTCGAGTAGATCATGCATGAGGAGTTGGTTTCAAGAAAATAACTAGTCTTGTGCTCCTAAATTAAAAGTCATGGTAACGTGCATATGATGATCAAGGAAAAGAGTGAGAATTCAATTAATAATTAAATGGTCTAAATTGACCCAAACTTGTACGAAGCAAAAAGTGTACAAGGGAACAATTTTGGATGGAACATGATATACCAAAATGAATGTAATCATGTCCATTATAAAACTCATGAAGAAGGTTTCCAGAGATGAACATCCCTGACACTCCAAATATCAAATGCACGAAAAAGTACATTTAATCAAGTAATAATATCTATTGCAAATAATTGATTTATAAAAGTGAAAAAAATAAGCCCTAAATTCAGGGGGCTTACATCCTACCCACCTTATAAAAATTTCGTCCTCGAAATTAAAATGTTCATACTCCTTCTAGGTCAAACCCCCACAATCAAAGTCTCAGGACTTAATCAAATCATACAATTTCAAATGACAGCATACAGGGTCATGGCATACGGTGGTAGTGAAAGTCTCATCTAGGTGTACTAGTCACACTAGACCAAAACAATCATAGGGTATCAAAATATACAAGCAATCAGGGGTGTTAAACTGGAAAAGATACAGAAATAACAAATTATCAAAGCTTTAAGGCATAATCAAAATCAAAATTTAAAGCACAAATGTCGAGCATTGAAATCCAATCACAATATTTATATATATATATATATATAGAGTGTTAGAGAGGGAAAAGCTAACATTATGTAAAGGTTATGTGGTTAGTGTGTGTATGGGTGTATGTGGACATGTTCATAGGGTTAGATAGCAGACATGTGTGTGTGTGAAATATACATGAAAGTGTATAGGAGGGTTTGGGTTTAAAAACAACAGCTATCAAGTTACACTACTCATGGCATATTGGTTAAACAATCTATAATGCACAACCTATTTACTCATAACATGCATGGCTAACCATATATATATAGAGATAAAGATTTAGTTATGTACCTATATACATTATAATATGTATGCATAAACTCTCTATATATATCTATATAGATATATGAACATAACATAGAGAGAAAGGGTTAGGTTTACATGGCAGTGTATACTAAGTTAGAGTGTGTGTGTCCTTGTACAGGGTTATAGCTTTAGTATTGAAAGGTTAAACCCAGTTTTAGTTCAGCATACATACAAAATATAAAAATGAGCTAACATTTAAACCAGTGTAATATTAACATAATGCAGTTTCAGATTTTAGGGGTTTGAACATCACAACCAAACTCAATGCTCCCAACACAACCTAACATGATAGAGATGAAACCCTAACATACTATCCATACATTTAGCTATGCATACAGTTCAATATTACATATTAAATTTAAAATTGAACTAAACATTTGAAATCAATGTAAAAATGTCAACATGTATTCAGTTTCAGGATTTTGGAGAAATTCGAACACCAAACTGACCCAATGTTCATCACAACCACAACCTAACATGTAAGAATATGAAACCTAATATTATATTCCTTCATACAATAATGTATACAGCTCCAAATTATTACATTTAAAAACTACAAATTGAACTAACCACTTAGAATCCAATATTAAGGGTTAATATGCACACAGTCTCAGATTTGATAAGTTCAAACACAAAACTCAACCAATTTCTTTAAGAATTGAAACCCTGTATATAAGATACATGTGCAGTGATGTAAACAACAACTAATAACATAAAATTTATATTTAAATTATGAATTTAAACTTGAAAAATAGAGAACTAGTCTCTGATACTGTACTGTATCATAAATATTGGGGTTTTGAGAATTTAACATAAAAAACATATTATTGTGCATTTAGATATGTTGGTAATCAAAGTGTAGTATGTATATGTGTCAGACAAAGTGTCTGTGTCCACTATATATATATATATATATATATATATATATATATATATATTTTTTTTTTTTTTTTCTTGTATTACCTTATATATATATATATATATATATATATATATATATATATATATATATATTTTTTTTTTTTACCTTATATATATATATATATATTTATATATATATATATATATATATATATATATATATATATATATATATATATATATATATATATATATATATATATATATAAGGTAATACAAGAAATAATGGCAAGAAGGAATTATTGATAAAATCTGTTCTGCTTATCTGTTTAAAAGACGGAACCATTTTGAACCAGAGCTATAATATCAAATTCAAGATAAGGTCTAGCAAAAATCATCGATTCATTGTATTATGAAGAAATTTATAGCAAAAAATTACACAAGGTTTATAATAACAGCTAAAGCTACTCCTACTCCTAAGTTATTTGATAATGGAATACAATTTATAACAACAAAAGTGTACGATAGAGATGATATGTTTAAAAACCTTCTCAAGATACAATCTGATAATTATATACGTCTGTCCAAAATTATGTTACTCAGAGTCCTCGCCATGCCAGTAAGTAAGGTTGCGATAAACGATAGATTCCATAACTAGGATATGCACCTCTATAATCATGTCGTCAGAAATTCTTGCTATGCCGACTAGTATAGCTGCGAGAGATTCCAAATCTCATAACCAAAATACGTACATCCGAAGTCAGGTCCCTATGTTTCCACCACGCCAACTAATATGGCTGCGATAAACTACAGGCGAATAGGCATTGCGGGAGCTTGTTGCGATCGGATGCGCAATGACTTGTGCAATATGGGTGTTAGGTGGTCGACTAAAAATCGATGAGATCGAAGTTATAGTTTGAATTAAGCTATGTGCAAGATGTTGGAAGATGATCGCATGTTATGGAATACACATACGAGGAGTAGTTTGGGAATAGGTGCTAAGATATGACTAAGTCGAGTACGGACTGAATGGTGTTTGAGGATTGAGTTGAGCTTGTTAGTTGTCCCGATATCCTACAACTGAGCTTGGCTGAAATGCATATATTGGTGGGATGCCTAAAATATGTGTATGATCCAAACTAAGTTGTATGATTCAACGATAGTAACATGAGATCGTGAAGCGATCTATGCGAGGCACTTGGATTAAGTGTTGGTTTCGGTTCGAGGACGAACCTGATTTTGAGTGGTATATTATGTGATGCCCCGCTCCGCATTGGTGCATTATGATGAGTCGTTGACTCGAAGAGTTGCGTTGACCCGATAAAGTATCGATACGAATCGATGTGAGAGTTACATTGGCCAAAGGTAAGCTTTGAGTCGGTTGGAATCTATGAATCGAATCGATGCAAAGGATAAGTTCCGTTGAGCAAGTGCTAATGTTGGTTGATCTGGTGTGCAGGCTATGTCTTTATGCTGGATTACAAATCGTGGTATGGACGCGATAGGCCAAATCAATCGAGTAGTTCAAAGGAATGGCTAAGTCTGTCACGACCCGCACCCGTTTTATTTATATCTTGTAGACAGTGTAGACAGTAATTTATTTATTTCTTGTAGACAGTGTAGACAGTAATTTATTTATTACAAAGTAGATAGTGTAGACCATGATTATTACTGCATTTAAATTGTGTAGATCGTGATTATTATTTTGTAGACAGTGTTTCTTTATTGTAATATTTTCTGTAGACAGTGTAGCTTTATACAATGTAGACAGTGTAACTTAGACAGTGTAGACAGTGTAACTTTAGACAGTATAGACAGTATCGCATAATTGTCCCGAGACCGATCACATATCAAAGGTACTTCTAGTAGTTGGAGAAAGTATTTGGTGTCTATTTATTTACTATTGGTTTTTCGTATTTCCTGTTTATTTTCAAACTCATGATTGATGTCTAACATTTGTCTTATAGTCATTTCTTTATTTGAAATTGCATTCAGTGAATTGTGCTCGTTCCATTCCTAACTGGAAACCAACATTTTTCAGGTTAGCCGTGGATTCACTTAGCATGAGAGATACGGGGGTACTTGCAGACAAAAGCTTAGAAACTAGCTAGATAGTGGAGTTGTAGTCATTCCAATATTTGTACAAGTTTATATTTTCTGCAACTGTAATACTTGTGATCATTGTAAGTTAAATTAATTTTTGTGAATGAGCATTAATTTGTGATTTTGATCTTCATGGCCGTGACAGCGTTCTACCACCGACACTGCGGCGTAGGCTGGCTTGGACACGTCTCGTATCCGTTTCTAAAAAAATGGATACGAGACGTGTCCAAGCCAGCCTACGTCACAGTGTCGACGGTAGAACGCTGTCACGGCCATGAAGATCAAAATCACAAATTAATGCTCATTCACAAAAATTAATTTAACTTACAATGATCATAAGTATTACATTTGCAGAAAATATAAACTTGTACAAATATTGGATTGACTACAACTCCGCTATCTAGCTAGTTTTTAGGCTTTTGTCTGCAAGTACCCCCGTATCTCCCATACTAAGTGAATCCACGGCTAACCTGAAAAATATTGGTTTCCAGTCAGGAATGGAACGAGCATAATTCACTGAATGCAATTTTAAATAAAGAAATGACTATAAGACAAAGGTTAGACATCAATCATGAGTTTGAAAATAAACAGGAAATACGAAAAATCAATAGTAAATAAATAGACACCAAATACTTTCTCCAACTACTAGTAGTACCTTTGATATGTGATCGGTCTCGGGACAATTATGCGACACTGTCTACACTGTCTAAAGTTACACTGTCTACACTGTCTAAGTTACACTTCTACATTGTATAAAGCTACACTGTCTACAGAAAATATTGTAATAAAGAAACACTGTCTATAAAATAATAATCACGATCTACACAATTTAAATACAGTAATAATCATGGTCTACACTGTCTACTTTACAATAAATAAATCACTGTCTACACTGTCTATAAAAAATAAATAAATTACTGTCTACACTGTCTACAAGATATAATGAATCACTGTCTACACTGTCTAAGGTCAGATCACACATCGTTGGTACTTCTCATTCCCGACTCAACAATTTTTAATAGAAAATATTCACATAACCAATGGCCAATCAATGAAATATAGTGAAAATCAATATCGAAATGCAGACAATAAACTGTACTCGCCTGTGGTCCTGTGCTGGTGAAACCGATGATCTAAACCACTCAATATGCCACAATAATCAAAACCCGTACAACAGTCCCCGGATACTGAAATAGACAATACCAATGATCTCAGAATAGTCAAGTTAGCTAGGATTGCCTGTCCTTAAGTCCAATTCTGGATACAGGGGCAAAACGGTAATTTTGGGCAAAAACGATGTCCGCCGTTGGACCCGCTTTGCACCAAAAAGCGTGCCAGAGTCAACGTTCTCTAAAGTTGTCAAACTACATATCTCTGGATCCAGTTTCCCGATACAAATCCAACCGTATGTCCAAAGTTGGATTCCGGCGGGCCGTGCACAAAATCGCCCGTTGAGTAGAACCGTGGGGCCCGCAAAATGACGATTTTATCAACGGTCTCAGAATCGGAGCATACTTGGCATACAGGACCAGAAAAATGATACGGTCCTGTTGGCGTAAGTTTTGTCTTGATCTGATGAGCGTGCACAAAGTTATGACTGAATTTGCATTGCACGGATACGGGGCGATTCCGACGGATACGCGTCAAATTCGTCGCGAATTGGCGAGACGCACGTCGTGTGGGTGAATTTCTAGTATTTTAAAAATAAAATTTTTGAAATCTTCGGGGACTGTTTATTCGGCAAACATTGCACGAATACAGCAATGAAAAGAAGGGTTTCCATCTCCTATATATTGTCTCTAAGTGTCTTCAAATGGAATTTTGAAATCATGCATGGATTGGAAGAAAACGGACCACGAACTAGAGTAGTTGGACTGGTTTGGGTTCCCTGTTTTGAACAGGTTTTTGTCCAAATTCCACTCGATTTATCTCGAGTTTCGGGTCACTAAAATTTAAACTAATTAATAGGAATTAGAGAGGGTTATACCAAGATCATACCAGAATTTACGGGACTCAAAACGATCGAACGATCGCTGAGATATCGCGCTCCGAAGTTGGCTCTTTGACCGCTGTTGCTGCTGTCATATCCCTGTTTCACGGCGCGCACGGGGGTTTCCGTCGCCCTCCGACGACTCACACGGCGGCGCATGGTCGCGGGGAGGTCGCCAGGGTGATTGGGATGATCGTGGGGGTGGAGGTTTAGGGTTTCCATCAGAGCCTCTCTCCCGATCTCTTAGTACTCGACGTATATATATATATATATATATATATATATATATATATATATATATATATATATATATATATATATATATATATATACAAGTAACCGTATATATGTGAAAACCTTGTTCTCGGGTTGGCCTGGAACTCTATAAGCGGTTTTGGCTGACTGCTGCTTCACGAGATATTGGGCCATCCAATATCTCGTGAATTGTTCTTTTGATGTTATTTTTTTTCTTTATTCTTTTTATTTATTATTTATATATAATTATACCTATATATGTATGCACTTATACATGTATTCCTATATATTTATATATATACCAATAATATTCCCTATAACCCCAATCTTATCTGTTTCTAGTGTAGGACCAATTTTGTATATATATATATATAATAATATTTAATCGACAAAAATAATGTGACTAATAATAATAAAATAATATTATATATATTAACCTCAATAAAATAATGATAAATATAATAAAATTCAATAAAACGATAATGGTGTATATATACCATTAAGCGCAGTCTAATAATCTCCAAATGCACAAAGACCCAGTTTATACAAGTGTCATCGAATATCAACTAATAACAATATTTATTATATTTAATTACTAATATTCAGAAATTATTCATTAATTAATTAAAACGGAATACCACACACACTCATACCAAAATACGTCAACACGAATGTCATTGAACGTCTCGCATGACTATATGGGCTTGGGCTCAGTTCGGGTTCAGTCCGGACTAAAAATGGTATAATCGGTTTCTCTAAACTCAATAATATAATCAATAAATTAATTAAACTTTGACAAGGGTTAAGTCGCAACTTGGCCTAGTTTTCCTAGTTAGGACATCATTATGGCTCAGCCTTCCTTATCAGGGCTAATACACTAGTCTAAGCACGCTATTGTACTACCCGTGCCACGATTTCTAGTCACCGTGTACTCCAAAACTCCATCATGGCTAAAATTATCTACCGTAATAATTAACTAAATAATTATTTATAAATTCTAAAAAAACATTCCAAATAAATAAATACTAATAAAAATATTCCAAATTATTGGGAAGGGAAGCTACAAAGTTCGGGAATTAGCTATGTTATCGAGTTATGGAAGCGAGACTCTTCAATCGGCGAGGCGACAAGGCGTATCGGCTTAAGGTGGGCGGGTTCTTGACTCTCTCTCCCTATTCCTTCATGTCTAATAAAATATATTATGGTATGCGTAAGATGTTATCGAGTTAGCAAGCGTGGTTCGGTGAGTAAATGTCTCAGTATGTGTCGAACACTAAGATAGAACATTGAACAATCGAACAATTGAAGTGACGTGCATCAAGTGTACGAGTCGCGGTAGGGCGAGAATGGTAGAACATTGAAAGACGATATTGAGATGTGCATCATGTGCACGGCTCCGAGAACATTGAACACTAGGCGTAAAACATTGATTACGGTGCTGAGCGTGCCCTCGGGCACTTATGTTACGAAAAGACTAAGTAATACGGAATTATGCTGTGAGAATAACTTACGAATGGTACGCGTTGAATACGAGTATGAGATGACTAAGCTGTTGGACGTCGTGCATCAATATGGATGTGTTGGGGCGTAACGCCGACGGAGCTCCCCATATGAATGGTGGATTATGTTTATGGCACGGGAAACCGTTTATGGCGCGGGAAACCGTTTATGGAACGAGACTATGTTTATGCAACGGAGGATTTTGTTGGATTGTTATGTGTGTTTGCTATGGCGCGTATTGCATGGTCAATGGACTCGGATGGCCCGTGCACGGGTACGGCTTCCCTCGAACGGTTACGCCGGGGCGCCGGGACCATTCGGCCTAGGAGGGAATTATGTGTGGTATTTATGGTGCACAATATTCGGACGGATTGCGATCGTCCAGTGCTGTGATAAGCTATGATATCCGTAAGTTTGGGATCCTTCGGATACTGGGCTAGCAATCCGTATCGAAGCGATTGTAGGCTTACACATAAGAGATGCCAAGTCCATTACTGTGCGAAACATCGTGACCTTCATATAGATAGGGCCAGTGTGCTGAGATGAGAGTCGGGTGCAGGCGCAGGGCCTGCGACCCTTATGCGTGGTCTAAGTTTATGCTTGGCTGTTGCATGAATGATATAATTCTATGTTAAGTTCTAACCCGTGCAGGCTAGGCAATATGGGACGGGATGAGCACGAATCACTATGTTTATGTTTCAGATTATGTCTAACTGTATCTGCTACAGGAATACGGTATGGGACACATTTATGATAATATGCTATGTTTAAGTGTTGCTATGAAATCGATCCTAAGGCTAAATAGAAAGATCACAATTTAAGATGCGTGTCATACTAAATGGATTAAGTGTTTGGTTTGGTGCGAGCGGGTCTTGATCAGTGCAAAGCGAGGACGAAAGCACTAATCCTCCACTAGTTTATGTGCAGGCTCAGGTTATGATCGGCTCGGGGCGGGGCTTGGCTTGGACGTGTCGAGGCATGGAGTCCTTGGCGTTCAAGAGGAGCACCGCATAGGCGCTCGGACTTGCGACATGGAGATGTTCGACCGAAGACTACTTGGTGGCTATAAAGAGGCATAATGTATGGAATAATGTAATCCTTTGTGAGCTAGAGAGATCATGAGCGTTGTAGCCAATTGGCATATGTGTTGGGCTATTCAGAGCCTTTGTAACCTTCAGTTCATTATGAATAAAAGAGATTCTTGTGTTATACCTTGTTTCCTTTCGCTGCTTATGTTACGAATTTGAGATAATCACTATGTGAACCGTTATCTTGCCTTGCACGAGTGCAACCCCAGGCTCGTGCGGCATCACGCCCCAGCGAGGACGATGATTCGGATGAAATCTAGCGAGGACGAGCGATTTCCTGGATCGGGGCGTGACACTAGAGGGCTGGCACAACGCCACCCTATCACCTGGAGGCAAGATTATCCTCATCAATCACGCCTCACCTCCATTCCCATCTACACCCTGGCAGCGTGCTCCCTCCAAAGAAAGTCCTATCCCACATCGAGAGCATCTTCAACAATTTTCTCTGGGGCCATAGCGGCGGCCATGAAAAGCACCATTGGGCTAGCTGGGACACCATGGCTCGTCCCACCGAAGATAGAGGGTCTGGGTTTTACCAAACTCTCCCACATTATTAATGCTTTCTCGATAAAATTGTGGTGGATGCTTCGTACCAGTAAGAACTTGTGGTCCAGATTCACAAAGGCCAGATACTTCAAGCATATCCACCTGTCCACGGCCATCGCTAACAGTAGATCTTCCGCGGTATGGCGATGCATCCTTCACGGTCGATTCGAACAACTTAGAAATTGACACGCACGAAATGTGCACGAGATTGAGGATTATGCGAAGTATGAAATGCGAGAATGATTGAGTAGGTGAAATCAATTCAAGGGAATCGATAGGTGAAGTCATATAGAGAAAGTTAGCACGATGGGAAGATAGCATACATGAAAAAGTTGAATTTTGAAGTTACACAATGACTCTGAGGATTGAAGTTGAAAAAGTTCGATGATTGAGTTAGCAAGAATGATGCGAATTGAGAAAATACGTTGGTCGATGACTTAAGATAAAGGGATAATGATCGAACTTGAATTGAATGTCGAGGAGATAGTCCAGTCGAACGATGGCATCATTCGTACGACTCAAAATTGGTTGCAAAGAAAGATCGTCATGTTACGCATATCATCGATGGTTTTGAGGCATATCAAAGATCGGTATACGATAACTCGGGGGTACTCTGACTCGACGAATGACGATCATACAAGTGTTATTATTCAGTTGGATGCAATACTTAGAACTTTGATTGAGATGAATGTTGGATGAAAATGATTGTGTCTTGATGGTTACGCGGATAACCATAATGTCGACATTCTTGTCTTGCGCAAGCGCAACTCTAGCCTTGCACATGCGTCACGTCGGATTTGGAGCGATCGTTCCGCGTGAGTGCTGACATGGTGATTCATGTCGCGAGAATGATCGAACTCGGAAAATCAGGATACGGCAACTTTGATTGTCTCGACTTGTCGGTCTGATACGAAGGAAAATTTGAGGATGTTAGGACTTGCGATTGATGAATGAAATAAACTTGAGGATTGAGTAGGTCCAATTTGCGTACCGAGAATGAATTTGTCTAGACTCGAATAAGAGTTACGTCCCGATGAGGATGATTATCCCACGGGAGCGTGCATGGTGATTCATGCCCACCGTGGAAAATCTGACTCACGTGAGATCGAGGTGCAACGTATTGTTAAGTCAGATGACCTTGTGATCGATTTTGTGAATTGGAATAAATGACTTAGGGAGTATAGAATGTGAATTATGGTTTAGCGATGAATTCTGTCGTAGTGTGCTTGACTTGGAAGGATTGATTGGCGTATTATGTCGAACGTGTTCGAAGAAATAGACTATACGAAATGGCTTGATGAACGAGCGATGTGTTCATGTCGAGTATTGGTTGAACGTGATTTGTCGTAGGATGGCTTTGCTGAACAACTCGGACCCCATGCGACGAACGTTAGAATGTATATAGAAAATCGATGCTCGATGTTTAAAAATCGGTGTGAGGCGAGCTTGGGTAGAAAACCCCATACCATCGACTTGGTTTGACCTTAGGATGGGGTCAGTATTAATATTGTTGTTTGGAAACTATGATACCAATACTGACAGATGACCTTAGCCTAAAGACGTAGCCTAGCGGTTAGGCAGACATTCCGGCGTGAAACGATAGGAATTGTGGAGGCACCGCTCACAAGGTTGACATGCATGTATATCAAGGACGCTTGAATATGTACACGATCCGACTCGAGTGGTGATGGCGGATTCTCTATCATAAGGTTTGGCTGAAATGTATGTATTTTGGGGACGCCTGGAATATGTGCACGATCCAACTAAGTGATACGTTGAATCAAGTGAGACTTGAGGTACGAGAAAGTGTTGAGGATTTTGAGATCGTGAGTTTCGAAAAAATATTGATGATCATTGAATTGAGATGAGTTTGAATGTTGGTTGATCGGTTGGTGTGCTTTACGACTAAGTTGGCAATAAGCACGAGCGTGGCTCGGATTGAGGGAACGCATAGGAGTAGTGTGTGCGAGAAACGTAGGATGTTGGATTAAGTTATAAGCCGATAAGTGTACTCAGTAAGTTTCGAGGACAAAACTTTTTCTGAGTGGGGTATGAAGTAGTGCCCCGTCCCGCTCAGTCAATCGGAGGAATCGAAACGCCGACGACGTTCGGACTTAGCCTTGCAACGGCTTACACGGAGACATCGTTCGGTCGAGGCGACCGCTCGCTCAGGTATGGTAGTTTCAGTGAACTTGCCTCATCTTAGCCTTCACATAATAAATCGCATGTTTTTAACTTGCACAAGTAGGCTTGATAGTAAAAGAGATGAATCCACATAGATAAGGGAATAATCCCGACGGATCAAAATGAGTTAGAATATGGAAAGGTCCAACGGTCGACTTAGAGTTGGTGCACGACGTGCTTAAAAAATGACACTCGGTCCTTCGTCCCGTGGCTTGGGAGAAGGAAAGTTGGTATTCGACACAAAGCTCAGAGTTAGCCTAAGTCATAGGCATCGCCCGCATAAATGCTTCATAAAGCATAAACGGTCCCATCGTCCAAAGGCTTAGCATAGCCCTGACCGCCCCATGAGTTAAGTTGCGTCGTATGGCTGTTGGCGTAAGTCTAGGCACCCAAATGATATGGTCGTTCAAAGATAAACGCATGCACGATACGTTTTCGTAATGCGAGGCTTGACGCAGCCTTTGCTCGTCGATTCGTTGTGCGTTAACTTAGGCCAGTTATGTAGAAAGGCTATCAGAGTGGTAACAAGCACGGTCCTACGAGTTCTACGGTTAGGTATAACCACATAGTCTTACGGTCTTAAGGCCCGTCATATAAAGCATGACTTGGGCGATAGCGTCGCGTAGAACGTAAGTCGGTTTGAGGCACGATATACGGACTTAGCATTAAGGCATGAACCACGGTTGATTTAATGAGTGTTGGAGAAAGGACTATTGAATAGGCATTCATGAGTTTAATAAAATGATATGATAACGTGGAAAGATTGCTCGCGACCGTGGGTCGTCGAGGGGTCTAAAATGATAGAAATCTTGAATGTAGAACTCAAAAGATAGTAAAACAATGAAAATAAAGACAATCAAACGGTCCTGAAATGAGGAAGTGGGTCGAGTCTGCATGGTCATTGGACAACTTGTGTACCAGTGCACAAGGATTTGATTTGTTTCTCAGACGGTACCCGAGGCCACGGGGGACTGGTCTGGCCTAGGAGGAATACGTGCTTGCGGAACCCTTGGATGGTGTGCGACCTGACCCAAGGGGTGCGCCGTAGAGCGAATATTAGGGGAAATTCGACGAGATCGTGCCTCATTATTGACGAACATACCCCTATATCCAATGGAGGTCCAAGATAGCTTATTATACTAGTGACCAAGTTCATATAGATGAGTCGGCACGGGCGGCAATCTACGAGTGTGCCTTTGGATTGAGTCGAGTCTTGAGTGCACTATATCAAGGGGTCAAGTTGGAGGTGTGTGTACAAGTTAGAACACAAGGAATGTTTGGGCCTAAGATTTGGCATCAACATAGGAGTCGTGCTTCGACAAGAGTTGTAGCATCGAGCCTTAAGATATTGACATAGAGTTGCACAAGTTGGATTGAGTCATTTCGGGTTTAAGTCAGAAATTGCCGCAAGGCAAGTTGGTTAAGTGACACTAAGTTCACAACTCTCGATTGGATCAGTTGATGATCAAAGTAACAAGGACCGCAAGATGGCGATAAGATTAAGTCTTACTGAGTTGCAAGGCACGACCTCAGCAAGGGTTTGTATTACGGTCATATGAAAATGGAGCCTCATCGCGTAGTGCGTCTCTGATTTTAAGCCGTAAGGCAAACACGACTTGATAGGTTAACGTTATCGGTATGGAAAGAGTCTAAAGGCAAGATATATGTTAACGTTGCGTTGCAAGCATGAAATGGTCTTGAGACACAAAATAGGCCAAGATGTCTGTCGTAAAACTGATCCTAAGGCAAGAGTAGAAAGACATTCATAAAGGGGACTATGTTGCACAAAAGTAAATCAAACGTGTTGGTTTTATATGGGTGGGCGAGGAGCTCATTCCACCAGTACAATTGTGTAGTGACATCCACATAGTTTTCATGTGCAGGCACAGGTAGAAGCTCGTGGCACGGAGCTTGCTTGGATGCGTCGAGGCATGGAGTTCCTTGGTAATTCGAAGCATACGGCCGCATGGAGTCAAGACTTATACGTGACATAATGTATGGACGTCGTCTTTTGAAGCTTCCGCTGGCTCAAGCATGGTATCGAGAGATGAGAGAGAGCAGAGTAAACTTGTAATGTGAGGAAAGTGAGCTCGAGAGACTGTAATCTTGGCCTTGCGCCCTTTGTAATCTTTGTTGCATTATCAATAAAAAGCTTCTTTGAATAACTTGTGTTTTGTTTTAAAATTTTTGCTGCTATTATTCAATGTCTCTGTATGGGACTTTTGTGCGACGATCCCGTCGCAGCCGCTGAAATCGGCTGTTATGAAATCCGCCTTGCAAGAGCACAATCTAGGCTCGTGCGGCATCATGCCTTAGCGAGGACAATCGCTCCTACGGGAGCGGGGCGTGACATAATGGTATCAGAGTACGGCTTTACGTCCTTGGACTATTAATTGAATTCTTTAACTCTGATGTTTTCGCAAACTCTGAAGTGTTGCTTCTGCAAAGTTGAAATCGTTGGTGCGCTCTCCCTCAAATGTTCCACGGGATGTCCATGCAATAAGTCTAAATAATTTGCAAAACGTAGGAGAACAGTTTTTAACAAGAAATAAAAAGACGGTTCATGTAAGCACTGTTAGCTAAGTCGGGCTGGACATATACACCAAAGTTACGTCGACATTAGCAAAGTCGAGTGCAGGATTCGTAATATTCGAGCTAGAATGAGTTGAACTCGATTGAGTAAATGTGGGATAACTGTCGATAGGGGTGCTATCGAGCAACGGTATCGTCGATACGATATAGATGAGCGTGCTTGGAATTCAAGGAATGGTTCGAACGAAATTCGAAGAAGTCGATTTTGATTCGAATGATAGTTTCGAGGATTTGTTGAATGACTTCATTCCTGAGTGGTGTATACGATAGCATCAGGAATGTCGATCGATCGATTGAGGATGTGGGGTGTCGATGAGTCTATCAGCAAGCGTCGCGTAGTTGCAAAGCCTTAGATTGAATATAATTGAGCAAAATATAGTCTTGAAGATTTTGATGAGTCGATTCGAACAACTTAGAAATTGACGCACACGAAACGTGCACGGGATTGAGGATTGTGCGAAGTATGAAATACGAGAATAATTGAGTAGGTAAAATTAAATCAAAGGAATCGATAGGTGAAGTCGTATAGAGAAAGTTAGCACAATGGGAAGATAGCATGCATGAAAAAGTTGAACTTTGAAGTTATACAATGACTCTGAGGATTGAAGTTGAAAAAGTTCGATGATTGAGTTAGCAAGAATAATGCGAATTCAGAAAATACGTTGGTCGATGACTTAAGATAAAAGGATAATGATTGAACTTGAATTGAATGTCGAGGAGATTATCCAGTCGAACGATGACATCATTCGTACGACTCGAAATTGGTTGCAAAGGAAGAACATCAGGTTACGCATATCGTCGATGGTATTGAGGCGTATCAAAGATCGATATGCGATAACTCGGGGGTACTCTGACTCGACGAATGACGATCATGCAAGTGTTATTGTTCAGTTGGATGCAATACTTAGGACTTTAATTGAGATGAATGTTGGATAAAAATGATTGTGTCTTGATGGTTATGCGGATAACCACAATGTTGACATTCTTGTCTTGCGCGAGCGCAACTCTAGTCTTGCACATGCGTTGCGTCGAATTTGAGGCGATCATTCCGCGTGAGCGCTGACATGGTGATTCATGTCACGGGAATGATCGAACTCAGAAAATTAGGATGCCACAAATTTGATTGTCTCGACTTGTCGGTCTGATGCGAAGGAAAATTTGAGGATGTCAGGACTTGCGATGATGAATGAAATAAACGTGAGGATTGAGTAGGTCCAATCTGCGCATCAAGAATGAATTTGTCAAGACTCGAACAAGAGTTACGTCCCGATGAGGATGATTATCCCGCGGGAGCGTGCATGGTGATTCTTGCCCACCGTGGAAAATTTGACTCACGTGAGATCGGGGCGCAACGTATTGTTAAGTCAGATGACCTTCTGATCGAACGTAAATTGGGATAAATGACTTAGGGAGTATGGAATGTGAATTATGGTTTAGCGAGGAATTGTGTCGTAGCGTGCTTGACTTGGAAGGATTGGTAGGCGTATTATGTCGAACGTGTTCGAAGAAATAGACTATACAAAATGGCTTGATGAACGAGCGGTGTGTTCATGTCGAGTATTGGTTGAACGTGAGTTGTCGTAGGATGGCTTTGTTGAACGACTCGGAACCCCTACGACGAATGTTGGAATGTGTATAGAAAATCGATTCTCAATGTTTAGAAAACGGAGTGAGGCGAGCTTGCGTAGAAAACCCCGAACCATCGACTTGGTTTGACCTTAGGATGGGGTCAGTATTGATATTGTTGTTTGGGAACTATGATTCCAATACTGATGGATGACCTTAGCCTAAAGACGTAGCCTAGCGGTTAGACAGACGTTCCGGTGTGAAGCGATAGAAATTGTGGAGGCACCGCTCATGAGGCTCGGTTGACATGCATGTATATCAAGGACACTTGAATATGTGCATGATCCGACTCGAGTGGTGATGGCGGATTCTCTATCATGAGGTTTGGCTGAAATACATGTATTTTGGGAACGCTCGAAATATGTGCATGATCCAACTAAGAGATACGTTGAATCAAGTGAGACTTGAGGAACAAAAAAGTATCGAGGATTTTGAGATCGTGAGTTTCGAAAAAATGTTGATGATCATTAAATTGAGATGAGTTTGAATGTTAGTTGATCGGTTGGTGTGCTTTACGACTAAGTTGGCGATAAGCACGAGCGTGGCTCGGATTGAGGGAATGCATAGGAGTAGTGTGTGCGAGAAGCGTAGGATATTGGATTAAGTTATAAGCCGATAAGTGTACTCAGTAAGTTTCGAGGACGAAACTTTTTCTGAGTGGGGTATGAAGTAGTGCCCCGTCCCGCTTAGTCAATCGGAGGAATCGAAACGCCGACGACGTTCGGACTTAGCCTTGCAACGGCTTGCACGAAGACATCGTTCGGTCGAGGCGACCGCTCGCTCAGGTGTGGTAGTTTCACTGAACTTGCCTCATCTTAGCCTTCACATAATAAATCGTATGTTTTCAACTTGCACAAGTAGGCTTGATAATAAAAGAGATGAATCCACATAGATAAGGGAATAATTTCGACAGGTTGAAATGAGTTAGAATATAGAATGGTCCAACGGTCGACTTAGAGTTGGTGCACGGTGTGCTTTAAAAATGACACTCGGTCCTTCGTCCCGTGGCTTGTGAGAAGAAAAGTTGGTATTCGACACAAAGCTCAGAGTTAGCCTGTCATAGGCGTCGCCCGCATAAATACTTCATAAAGCATAAACGGTCCCATCGTCTAAAGGCTTAGCGTTGCCCTGACCGCCCCCTGAGTTAAGTTACGTCGTACGGCTGTTGGCGTAAGTCTAGGCACCCAAATGATATGGTCGTTTAAAGTTAAACGCATGCGCGACACGTTTCCGCAATGCGAGGCTTGATGCAGCCTTTGCTTGTCGATTCGTTGTGCGTTAAGTTAGGCCAGTTATGTAAAAAGGCTATCGGAGTGGTAGCAAGCACGGTCCTACGAGTTTTACGGTTGGGTATAACCACATGGTCTTACGGTCTCAAGGCCCGTCATATAAAGTATGACTTGGACGATATCGTCGCGTAGAACGTAAGTCGATTTGAGGTACGATACACGGACTTAGCATTAAGGCATGAACCACGGTTGATTTAATGAGTGTTAGAGAAAGGACTATTGAATAGGCATTTATGAGTTTTATGAAATGATATGATAACTTGGAAAGAATGCTCGCGACCATGGGTCATCGAGGGATCTCAAATGATAGAAGTCTTGAATGGGGAACTCAAAAGATAGTAAAACAATGAAAGTAAAGACAATCAAACGGTCCTGAAATGAGGAAGTGGGTCGAGTCTGCATGGTCATTGGACAACTTGTGTACCGGTGCACAAGGATTTGATTTGTTCCTCAAACGGTACCCGTGGCCACAGGGGACTGGTCTGGCCTAGGAGGAACACGTGCTTACAGGACCCTTGGATGGTATGCGACCTGACCCAAAGGGTGCGCCGTAGAGCGGATATTAGGGGAAATTCGTCGAGATCGTGCATCTTTCTTGACGAACGTACCCTCATATCCAATGGAGGTCCAAGATAGCTTGTCATGCTAGTGACCAAGTTCAAATAGATGAGTCGGCACGGGCGGCAATTCGCGAGTGTGCCTTTGGATTGAGTCGAGTCTTGAGTGCACTATATCAAGGGGTCAAGTTGAAGGTGTGTGTACAAGTTAGAACACAAGGAATATTTGGGCCTAAGATTTGGCATCAACATAGGAGTCGTGCTTCGACAAGAGTTGTGGCATCGAGTCTTAAGATGTTGACATAGAGTTGCACAAGTTGGATTGAGTGTAACTCCCAAAATCATATTCGGTGAATTTTAAAATTTTTCTAATTTTCCTTGGATTTAATATTATTTTCTTATGAAAATCTAATTTTGATTGAATAGTTGATTTCGAGTGTTAATGAATTTTTTCTCAAATTGAAAAGTACTTTTGAATACTATTTTTTTAAATTATTGATTTGATTTATTTAAGGAATTTTGTAATGGAATGCATAAAGGAATTATTTTGTGGCTAAATTCTATTACTACAGTTGTAACACCCAGTTTTCTAAAATGAGAGTAATTTTAAAATTTTATATTTTAATTTATTTAATTATGATATTTAATTAATAATATGATTTTTGGTAATTTTTAATTATTTTTGAACTATTTAAATCATGACTTATGATTTTGGTGTTTGACTAGTGTGACCTTGGAGACTGTTGACCTAGAGCCTAGCCATGTTATTAGGATGTTTGATTAGTACATTTTAGCCTAGAGGATATTTTGGTCATTTTAGGATTTATTTGAATTTTTGGGAATTTTTAGAATTTATTTTGGAATTGTTTGAATGAGGGTTGACTAGGTTGACTTTGACTAGCTTTGACTTTGTGACCTAACCCTAGTTGAGTTGGACTTGACTAGTTATGAGACCCTAGGTTAAGTTAGGTCAACCATACTCTAGTTAGTGAAAACAATTAAGAATATTGAGTTTTGAATGGAAAGATTTGACCACAAGTCATGACTTGTGATTTTTAAGTCATTTGTGTTATGACTAAGCCCAAAGCCCATTAGCCAAGTGCCCAACCCTAACCCTAACATTTTGTCCAGCCACTTAACCCTCCTTGGGATTCCCCCCTTATAAATATTCTCTTAGAATTAGGGCTAGCCTCTAAGGAAGAGCAAGCTTTAGAAAGAGGTAATGTCCCAACTTCAAAAATCCCTAGAAAATCTATTTTAGCTCCTTTTTCCCCCAAACAAATTGCTATAGGTTTTAATCTGAGTATTCTTGCTGTTTTTACAACTTATTCTCAGATTCAAATCAATTTGGAGGAGTTTGACTCTCAAGAGGAACCTCTCTCATTAAGCTTTTTGGAGAGTTTTGATTCATTGAGGTAACTCTCTATCCACACCTTTAAATCCTGAGATTTTTGCATCAATAGGGAGCCCTAGACCTAACCTAACAGTAGAAATAGGAAACCCTAGGTTTTTGTGTCGATTCGTGTCCTAACAGGACACGTATCAGTGTCCTGAGCTAGGTGTTTGTGGTAATGCCACAGTGAATCTTTTTGTGATATTTTCGAATTATAATTGAATAGAAAATCGTGATTTGATGTCGCTTATCCATTTTTGTAACTCTGAGATGATTTCGTGGTTGTGTAGTGTCGGTAGGACACTCGTGCACACGCCCTCGTGCACACGCGCGTGCGGGCTACAGTAATCTCCTGTATATCGGGGTCTCCTCAGGACACGACACGAATTTGTTCGACACGAAATTTTGTGGGTAGTTAGGGGCATGGTCTGCCATCCCACATACAAAATTTCACGACATCTCGTGGTCGGGTTGGTGAGATATCGACCACGCACGGGGAAACCACTGTCACTGTGCACAGTTTTTTTTGCCACTGATACGGCTTTACATCTCTGGACACGACACACATTGACACGATACAGACACTTGAACACGAGCACCTATACCTAGTCTAGTTGGGGACACGAGCGCGAGGCCTATGATGGTCTGTGTCGGGTGCACGACACGCGTGCACCCCCGCACGAGACTGTCCAGTCTCTGTGTCTTGATTTTCCTGTTTTGTATTTTGATTTGTATGGACACGTTTGTATCCACTTTTGTGGACACAAATCACTTGTGTAGCACGTGTACATGTTGTATGTACATTACCAACCAATAAATTCTTATTTTAATTTGTTTTTAGATCAATTTTTCCACTTCCCCAAATGTTTCCTGATATTCTATTTGACAGTTCCTAATATCCTATGTCCAGATTTTTGGATCGAGTTTTGACATCATTTTAAACCCTGTATTAACTGTTACCTGCATGGTATTAAGACTCTAACATGTGCACATACATGATTCCTAGTAGTGTGTCAATTTTTGATTGATTTGGATGTGGTTTTGGGTCAAAAACCTAAGTTTTAATATGGGGACTGAAAACTGGTTTTGCCAACTGATGTGAACTATTTTTTTTGGGATATATTATACCTGAGATTGGTTGGGTTGCATTAAGGTTTGATGTGTGGGACTGTTCTAGACAGTAACAGTAGGTTGGTTACTGAGTTTTGGTTTTCTTTTAATTCATTTTTTGAACTAGTTTTTGGTGGGTAGGAACTGATAGCAGTAGGTATATTGATTGGCCATGTTTTACTGTCACACACCACACACATGCTATGCACACCTTTTCCTCACTGTTTTCATGTATGACACATACCCTCTATATATATATATCATATTTTTCCTATGCAAATATGTGTATATATGTAATATAAGTATATAGATAATGTATACTCTAGTACATGTATCTATATATATATATAATCTAAGTTTATGTATTATATATAAGTATTTAGTATAGATGTATGCATTGGATGAATAGGTATATTGGCATAAATAATAGAATCATGTAAATGTGTATATATATTATGGTTGTGAATATTTATACATGTGTTATGTATTAGATTAGGTAAATATATCAATATGTGTAGTACTATAGATATATGTAATGTCATGTTGTCTTGAAATATGATTGGCTAATAGGCATGCTATAGCCTATGGCCTGTATATGAGTTAGTTGACTAGAGAGCCTAGATTGGGCTTGTATAGCCTTATTAGACCTAGAATAGACTTACTAGACTAGTGTAGACTAGTTTGACCTAGTGTGGACTTGTTTGACCTTGTTTGACCATAGTTGACCTAGTTTGACTTTTAGGGTTGACCAGAGTTGACCAAGAGTTGACTTTGGCCTAGATTGACCTAGATTCATTTAGAATGCATTGTAATGCATCTTATTATCATTTTTAGACTCATAGTGACTTGTACTGTTCTATAGGAGACAGACACCACTCCTCGGACAATATATTCTCTTCAGACACTCAGGCTATCAGGCGAGTACATTCTCTGACCGTTTTATAATTGTATGGACTTACATTCTTGCTCTAGATTACTGTACTTGATGCTGACACGACTGTTATCACGGATTGGTACTATATGGATCTTTTTTTGAGATGTTATCTCCTTGTATTCACTAAATACATATTGTGTTGTGCGTTTCACTTCCATATTGTATTTATTGAATACCCATATCCTTGTATACTCATTGTGCATATTGTACTCTCATTATCACATGAGCCCCAGGGATAGACCATTGTACACTATTGTATAACATTATACATCTATTGTATAATATTGTACACTATTGTATAAGATAACGTAACTGGGGTAGATCCTTGTGTATTAATTGGGGAGGGGGAGTAGAATTGGTTATGTACTCAAATCCTATTGTACAACATTGTATAACTATTGTATATGTCTATTGTATACCCACGTACAATGGAGTTACCATTGCATTTTTCTAGCCCGTTTACATAACCAGATTGTACTCTAAAATTACATGTTCCTTACAGTTCTTACTTATCATATTTAGATATTTCCTGTTATCAAATCTCTACTGTTTTTCGTATATCTTTTTCTTTCAGCGTTTCATATACTTTACTCTATTGCATGCTTTATATTTCCTAACTCGATATGAACTGCGTGAGATGTTTTGTGCTCGCTCCCGTCCTGACTGGACCTGTTGAAAATATTACAGAGGATGAGGAGGAGGCCTGCGTAGACACTTACTATGGGACAGCTGTAGACGACATGTGTGGCCCAGATTTCCATCCTGATCCACTAGCTTAGAGTTTGAGGCTCCCTAGTTTAGGTTTTACTATTTCTGTCTTCTGAGATCTGATTGTATATATTCTTTCATTTCAGTATTAGAGACATGTATTGAGTTGGATGTTCTATTTTTGTATGGCAGTGGACACTTAGACTCTCTCTCTGATTGTATCATGTGGATCTCTTTCTATTCCAGTATCTATCTATCTTTATTTCCATCATTCTGCTTTAGATGTGATTGAGACTTTATATTGCTATGTCACCTCCATTCGGAGTGTATATACTGTACAGGTACCTTTATATTGTTAGATGATTAACCTAGGACAGCGTTCTACTGCCGACACTGCGGCGTAGGCTGGGCTTTGTTACGTTTTCGTACCCTCACAGTGGGTACGGGTCGTGACACATTTTTAGTGGTGGCCCATGCAGGTCGAGTTTATGTAGTGGTATTCGAACTAGAGTATCACTACAGCCTGCAGTAGGATTAGGATATTTTTGAAGGTACTCAATCACATTAGGAAAAACTCTTATCTAATTCATGCCATCTCAGTTCTTGCTGATATTGTTCTCCTTGAATATAACTGTCCTCCCTTGCTATTTCGACTCATTCTCAGCAATTGTTTTTTTGATCTGTCTCCAGGATGGTTGAGATGAGATCTCATCGTCATGGACCGGGGGACGCTGTAGAGGGGTCTGCCACCTCTCGCCCTCAGCAGCAGCAGTCAGCTCTCAGTACCGTAGCCCCAGTCATGCTAGCTGGGATAGGCATTTCAGCTGCGGTCGGAGGAGCCCTTCCACCAGCAGCAGAGGGTATGCCTTTACCAGTTCGGAGGCAGGACCCAGTCATTCCAGAAGTACCGTTCCAGCAGCCGCCGCCTACAGGAAATGTGGACGCAGCTCAGATGTTCGCATATTTCCAGCAGTTCATGGACCGACAGCAGGCTCGACAGGACAGAGACATGGAGTTGGCCGTCACGACAGCCGCAGCTCGACCAGTGGTTCAGCAGCTGAAGATACCGAGGATCGAGTAGTTTCAGAAGATGAGCCCCAGAGACTTTTTGGGGACAGAGGGGATCCTATATGCCGATGAGTGGATCGAGCATATAGAGAAGATCTTCCGCTTGGCCAGGATTCTAGCAGATCTTCAGATCGTGGCCGCAGCTAGCCGGATATGAGATCTTGCTCGCACCTGATATCAGTCAGACCCCAGGGTGGGGATAGTCGGACAGACTTGGGAGGAGTTCAAGGGCTTCTTCAAGAAGAAGTTTTTCCCAGATTCAGCGCTCAGAGCTTTAGAGTTACAGTTTGAGAGCCTAGTTCAGGGGAGCCTGTAAGTGGAGGAGTACACTGGGGAGTTCGGCCGCCTCAGCAGATTCGTGGAGGGTTTGAGCGAGGCGGCGAAGGCCCAGAGGTTCCGGAAGGGTCTGGTCAAGGGAGTCAAGTCCTTGACCAAGGGCAACAGGGATGCAACATTCGAGGAGATTCTGACGGGAGCCTTATTGGCGGAGGATGATCTTGAGCTTAGGCTCAAGAGGGGGCGAGACCCAGTTGGGAGCAGCAGCAGCGGAGGACCGGCCAAGAGGCCGCACGTTCAGCATCAGTTTCAGCAGCAGTATCAGCAGCCGATGGTCCATTTCCAGCAGCAGCAGCAGAGGCCTGTTCAGTATCAGGGACAGAGACAGGTGCAGTATCAGCAGGCACCCAGGCAGCAGCAGAATACCATGTGCAACTTCTGCAAGAAGCAAGGCCATGGGTGGGACGACTGCAGGAAGAGGCTGGGCATGTATTTACTTTACGAATCAGTGGAGCATCAGTGTAGAGAGTGTCCCAAGAACCCGACACCATTGGCTCAGGTAGCACCAGGAGCTAGAGCTCCGGCAGGACAGCAGAGGGGACCACCATTGCAGACTCAGCAGCAGAGGTTCGTCCAGCATCAGCAGCAGGCCAGGGGAGGCCAGCCAGGGCGAGCTTTCGCCATGACAGCCGAGGATGCTCAGGCCGTTGGAGATCTAGTTGCAGGTTCCGTTCTTTTGATTCAATTCTGAAATTCCTGTCTTTAAATTCAGTTCCATCTATTCCTATCTGTTTCTTCATTGTTGATAAGTTTGATCTGGTGTTTCAGTATGATTTAATTTTCTTCTAAGATAAGTCGTATGGGCTAGGTCGCCTCGGTTATAAGATTTTAGAATCCTCTAGGGTCATACTAGCAGGCATAGTGAGGACATATAGTCAGACTATGGACGTATTTCTCGGGTGTGGGAATTTAAGGTTTTTGCTGCCAAGCGCGCGGCAATGCAAAAATTTTAAATACCATAGTTCTAGAGGTATGTACCATAGTTGAGGACTCTGTGATTATCGTAGCCTTGCTCACTGGCATGACAGAGATTCTGAGTATCATGGTTTTGGACATACGCATATGATTATCTGACGGTATGTTTGAGACTCTGATTGTGGGGTGTTTGACCTAGAAGGACTACTGCCATTTTAAATTTCGAGGACGAAATTTTTCTAAGGTGGGTAGACTTGTAACACCCAATTTTCTAAAATAAGGATAATTTTGAAATTTTGTATTTTAATTTATTTAATTATGATATTTAATTAATAATATGGTTTTTGGTAATTTTTAATTATTTTTGAACTATTTAAATCATGCTTATGATTTTGGTGTTTGACTAGTGTGACCTTGAAGACTGTTGACCTAGAGCCTAGCCATGTTATTAGGATGTTTGATTAGTACATTTTAGCCTAGAGGATATTTTGGTCATTTCAGGATTTATTTGAATTTTTGGGAATTTTTAGAATTTATTTTAGAATTGTTTGAATGAGGGTTGACTAGGTTGACTTTGACTAGCTTTGACTTTGTGACCTAACCCTAGTTGAGTTGGACTTAACTAGTTATGAGACCCTAGGTTAAGTTAGGTCAACCATACTCTAGTTAGTGAAAACAATTAAGAATATTGAGTTTTGAATGGAAAGATTTGACCACAAGTCATGACTTGTGATTTTTAAGTCATTTGTGTTATGACTAAGCCCAAAGCCCATTAGCCAAGTGCCCAACCCTAACCCTAACATTTTGTCCAGCCACTTAACCCTCCTTGGGATTCCCCCCCTTATAAATATTCTCTTAGAATTAGGGCTAGCCTCTAAGGAAGAGCAAGCTTTAGAAAGAGGTAATGTCCCAACTTCAAAAATCCCTAGAAAATCCATTTTAGCTCCTTTTTCCCCCAAACAAATTGCTATAGGTTTTAATCTGAGTATTCTTGCTGTTTTTACAACTTATTCTCATATTCAAATCAATTTGGAGGAGTTTGATTCTCAAGAGGAACCTCTCTCATTAAGCTTTTTGGAGAGTTTTGATTCATTGAGGTAACTCTCTATCCACACCTTTAAATCCTGAGATTTTTGCATCAATAGGGAGCCCTAGACCTAACCTAACAGTAGGAATAGGAAACCCTAGGTTTTTGTGTCGATTCGTGTCCTAACAGGACACGTATCAGGGTCCTGAGCTAGGTGTTTGTGGTAATGCCACAGTGAATCTTTTTATGATATTTTTGAATTGTAATTGAATAGAAAATTGTGATTTGATGTCGCTTATCCATTTCTGTAACTCTGAGATGATTTCATGGTTGTGTAGTGTCGGTAGGACACTCGTGCACACGCCCTCGTGCACACGCGCGCACGGGCTACAGTAATCCCCTGCATATCGGGGTCTCCTCAGGACACGACACGAATTTGTTCGACACAAAATTTTGTGGGTAGTTAGGGGCATGATCTGCCATCCCACATACAAAATTTCACGACATCTCGTGGTCGGGTTGGTGAGATATCGACCACGCACGGGGAAACCACTGTCATTGTGCACAGTTTTTTTTGCCACTGATACGGCTTCACATCTCTGGACACGACACACATTGACACGATGCAGACACTTGAACACGAGCACCTGTACCTAGTCTAGTTGGGGACACGAGCGCGAGGCCTATGATGGTCTGTGTCGGGTGCACGACACGCGTGCACCCCCGCACGAGACTGTCCAGTCTCTGTGTCTTGATTTTCCTGTTCTGTATTTTGATTTGTATGGACACGTTTGTGTCCACTTTTGTGGACACAAATCACTTGTGTAGCACGTGTACATGTTGTGTGTATATTACCAACCAATAAATTCTTATTTTAATTTGTTTTTAGATCAATTTTTCCATTTTCCCAAATGTTTCCTGATATTCTATTTGACAGTTCCTAATATCCTATTTCCAGATTTTTGGATCGAGTTTTGACATCATTTTAAACCCTATATTAACTGTTACCTGCATGGTATTAAGACTCTAACATGTGCACATACATGATTCCTAGTAGTGTGTCAATTTTTGATTGATTTGGATGTGGTTTTGGGTCAAAAACCTGAGTTTTAATATGGGGACTGAAAACTGGTTTTGCCAACTGATGTGAACTATTTTTTTTGGGATATATTATACCTGAGATTGGTTGGGTTGCATTAAGGTTTGATGTGTGGGACTGTTCTGGACAGTAACAGTAGGTTGGTTACTGAGTTTTGGTTTTCTTTTAATTCATTTTCTGAACTGGTTTTTGGTGGATAGGAACTGATAGCAGTAGGTATATTGATTGGCTATGTTTTACTGTCACACACCACACACATGCTGTGCACACCTTTTCCTCACTGTTTTCGTGTATGACACATACCCTATATATATATATATATCCTATTTTTCCTATGCAAATATGTGTATATATGTAATATAAGTATATAGGTAATGTATACTCTAGTACATGTATCTATATATATATAATCTAAGTTTATGTATTATATATAAGTATTTAGTATAGATGTATGCATTGGATGAATAGGTATATTGGCATAAATAATAGAATCATGTAAATGTGTATATATATTATGGTTGTGAATATTTATACATGTGTTATGTATTAGATTAGGTAAATATATCAATATGTGTAGTACTATAGATATATGTAATGTCATGTTGTCTTGAAATATGATTGGCTAATAGGCATGCTATAGCCTATGGCCTGTATATGAGTCAGTTGACTAGAGAGCCTAGATTGGGCTTGTACATCCTTATTAGACCTAGAATAGACTTACTAGACTAGTGTAGACTAGTTTGACCTAGTGTGGACTTGTTTGACCTAGTTTGACCATAGTTGACCTAGTTTGACTTCTAGGGTTGACCAGAGTTGACCAAGAGTTGACTTTGGCCTAGATTGACCTAGATTCATTTAGAATGCATTGTAATGCATCTTATTATCATTTTTAGACTCATAGTGACTTGTACTGTTCTATAGGAGACAGACACAACTCCTCGGACAGTATATTCTCTTCAGACACTCAGGCTATCAGGCGAGTACATTCTCTGACCGTTTTATACTTGTATGGACTTACATTCTTGCTCTAGATTACTGTACTTGATGCTGACACGACTGTTATCACGGATTGGTACTATATGGATCTTCTTTTGAGATGTTATCTCCTTGTATCCATTATATAACATTGTACACTATTGTATAAGATAACGTAACTGGGGTAGATTCTTGTGTATTGATTGGGGAGGGAGAGTAGAATTGGTTATGTACTCAAATCCTATTGTACAACATTGCATAACTATTGTATATGTCTATTGTACACCCACGTACAATGGAGTTACCATTGCATTTTCCTAGCCCGTTTACATAACCAGATTGTACTCTAAAATCACATATTCCTTACAGTTCTTACTTATCATATTTAGATATTTCCTGTTATCAAATCTCTACTGTTTTTCGTATATCTTCTTCTTTCAGCATTTTATGTACTTTACTCTATTGCATGCTTTATATTTCCTAACTCGATATGAACTGCATGAGATGTTTTGTGCTCGCTCCCGTCCTGACTTGACCTGTTGAAAATATTACAGAGGATGAGGAGGAGGCCTGCGTAGACACTTACTATGGGACAGCTGTAGATGACATGTGTGACCCAGATTTCTAGCTTGATCCACTAGCTTAGAGTTTGAGGCTCCCTAGTCTAGGTTTTACTATTTCTGTCTTCTGAGATCTAATTGTATATATTCTTTCATTTCAGTATTAGAGACATGTATTGAGTTGGATGTTCTGTTTTTGTTTGGCAGTGGACACTTAGACTCTCTCTCTGATTGTATCATGTGGATCTCTTTCTATTCCAGTATCTATCTATCTTTATTTCCATCATTCTACTTTAGATGTGATTGAGACTTTATATTGCTATGTCACCTCCATTCGGAGTGTATATACTGTACAGGTACCTTTATATTGTTAGATGATTAACCTAGGACAGCGTTCTACCACCGACACTGTGGCGTAGGCTGGGCGTTGTTACGTTCTCGTACCCTCACAGTGGGTGCGGGTCGTGACAACAGTTGATTTCATAATAATATTCCTATTGATTTCTTAATAATATTATTTAAAAGACAAATAATATTATTAACTATTCTCGAAATTATTTAATAGTAAGTAGTGAAGGAGAATTAGTTTTATTAACAGTTGTAATTTTGTAATTGGCAAAATTTGTTTAAAAAATGTGTTTGAATATTCGAATTTAAAAATATGTTAAAACAGTTTTATATTTTGAAATCTGTTAAAACAGTTTTATATTTTGAAAATCTGTTTTAAAACTGTTGGAGGGAAATGTTTGGATTTTGTATTTGAAATTCTATTGATAATTGAAATTCTGTTGAAAATCTGTTTTCTATTATGTTTTTGAAAAACTGTTCAAATTTGAATTTAAAAATTTATTACTAGTTATTCTAGTTTGGCCCCAGATCTGAACCTTATTACTGCTCTGCCATTATCCTACTATAGGAAACACCACAGATCTACATTTATTTACTACACTGCTA
Organism: Iris pallida; assembly: GCA_029216955.1. Taxonomy (NCBI): domain Eukaryota; kingdom Viridiplantae; phylum Streptophyta; class Magnoliopsida; order Asparagales; family Iridaceae; genus Iris; species Iris pallida. The sequence continues at coordinate 21,473,505 of JANAVB010044419.1, forward strand.
CCGTTCCTACTGCACACACAATCATTATTTTACTATAAATAATGCACACAAACCCATGTACAATTTCTGACACACATCAGCCACGTCACAAATTTCTTCTCTCTCTATTTTCTCTCCCTCTCTATTTTCTATCTCTCCCCGGCCATTCTCTCCGGCCGATCGCCGTCGCACCCTCGCCGGAGTTGCAGAGCACGGCTGCCACCTTGAAGCCGAGCTGTCCTCCGTCACTTCGACTCACCACAATCATCGCAGAGCACTCCGCCACCGAAGTCCGAGCTTCTCCGCCTCCACCACCTCGAGCCAGTCGTCGCCGACACTACTTTTCCACGACCACCAGATAGGGCTCCGTCGATAGCCAGATCTGGCGAGATCGGGAGCCAAACCACCACTTCGAAGCCACAACCTCTAGGAGCCGCCATTCTAGATCTGGTTCAGCCGACGGCCGCGACGGGTTGGATCTTTTCCGACCATGTTGTCGTCAGATCCGCCGAGCCATCGCCACGCCTCCGACCGGGCCTTCGCACGGACGCAGCTGCTCTTCTAGCGCCTCATCTTCGCGACCTAGCTCGACGAGTCGGTCGCTGGTGAGGTGAGGTTTTCTCTTCGTCATCTTCTTCTTGATCTTCCGCTGCTTCTTGCTAAAACTGTTGTTATGTTAATTTGGGAAGAAGAGGGATTTTAGGGTTAGGGTTTATTTTTGGTTGGGGAAGATAGAACCTAGGGTTTCCTTCTCACTGGTGAGAAGGAAGAAGATGATTAGGTCCTACAGTGTCGGCTGAGGAATAGATGGACGGAAGGAGGAGAATTAGTAAGGTTAGAGTTTATATTGGAAGAAGGAGATGTAGAGGAAGCTTGGGATTGGTTTTCTTGCTGAGAGTGATATGAGTGGAGATTAGGAATTAGAATGAGTGGATGAGTTGTTCGGGTGGGAGAAGAACTGTAAGAGTGGGGAGAGTGAACGACTGGGGGAAGAAGAAGTGTTGAGCTGGGGATTAGACATAGGGAGAAGAAGGAGTTAGAAGAATGGCGGGGATGATGTTGGTCCCAGTGCTAAGTTGTAGAATTGAAATAGAAAGTCTTTCTCTTTCCTATTCATTTTCATGATGGCTCTTTGGGAATTGTAAGGAAGAGTGGAAATTAATTGTTCGGCTAAGCATGAATGGTGGAGGGTGGGAAAATACTGTTCGATTGAGAGGAAGTGTGAGTTTGGCTTTGGAGAGTCATCTATTATTATTCTTATTAATTGATTCCTCTCTAGTTGTCCTTTCGAGAATTGAAAGGTCTGATCGGCTGAATGGAGAGTGAGGACTCTGTGATGAGTCTTCATTTATTTTTTTTCTGAATGAGTGTCAGAGCAATTAAGATGCCATGACTCTTGACCGTTGAGTTTGAGAGAGTTCTCTCCATTACTTGCATTTAATGCTCTGAACAAGCAGTAGGTTCTCGGATGTGGGGGATTAATTATGACCCTTTGAAATTGGAGTGGGCTGGGTTGAACGTGGGTTTAGAAAAGAATTAAGAATAATAATTATAACAGCAATAGTTTGTTTGAAGGCTGGGCTGGGCTTGTATTGGTTGAGGCCAGTGTTGGGTCTGGGCTGAATGAAAGGTTGGTTTAGGATTTTTAATTTTTCTCAGAATTCAACTTGATTATTATGGAATGGGCCGGGTTGGAAAATGGAATCGGGCTTAGTTTTTAAAACAGTTTAAATTTTGTTTGATTTAAGTAGTAGAAGTTTAACAGAAGGGTCTTGGGCCATTTCGATAGGCTGATTGTTGGGCTGGAGTATTAGATATAGTTTAAAGAAAGAATAATAATAATCAGCAGCAGTAACAAGAGCAGTTGGGCTTGACTGAGACTGGGCCGCATGGACTGGGCTTGGGACTGCAGTATGTAGAATGGGTTGGGTTAGAATATATGGGTTAATAGTTTTGCAGCATTAATATTAATATTTGGTGGGCTGGATGCTTAGTTTAATTACTGTTAAAATTTGTGTGTTATTAAATGCTATTTCCTTATCATTGTTATATTATCATTAATATCATTTATTTTCTATTACTATTAAATAAAGTTTGGTTAATAATTTTTATTAACATTTGGATTAATATAGTTAGAAAATTTGGTGGCAGTTAATTAAAGTGTATTTTGATTAAAAACTTAATTAAGTATTAGAAGCTAATATTTTGATAGAAATATTGTTAGAATTAATTTAGAATAAATTAATATTTTGTAAATGGTAGCTTTCAAGTATTTTTAAAAGAATAGTTGAAATAATTACTTTTGGTTCAAGCTATAAATATATTATAGTTTCTAAAATATTGCTAGCTAAAATAAGTACATAATTTTAACTAGGATTATAGTGATAGCTAACAAGTTTTGGTTAGAAATGATTTAGTTGACCTTTGTCATTATTTCAAAACCCTAATAAATTGTACAAAATATTATCAGGTGATTTACAACCATGCAGTACTACTCTCGTGCAACCAAACCAAGGCAAGTACACTGACTCGACTTGTACTCTGTATTTTCTGTCTTACATTCATGTGCCATGTTCTCATATTGGACACGAGATACACACGATTGCCTTGTACCTTGTTCATTGCTTGTGAGTCATTGTTTATTGCGAGATTAGGGAAAATATTAGCTTTTGTGTGACCACACCCAACATAGGTATTATGGATAGCCTAATCGTACACTTTACGTACGATGAAGCCGTACCTTGTTGAATTGATTGATTGACTCATTGACTCATTGATTGATTGTTCTCCTAAGCTGGTCACACATTAGTTTAATATTTAAAATTGTTACACTTGCATTGATTGTCGTGATTCATTGCCTTGTACATTGATAGCCGTGTTCATTGTCTAGCATATTGATTGTCGTCCATTGCCTGCAGTTTCATATTTTATTTCTGGTACCGTAATTTTATTTCTTGTTCTGGTATTCTGGTATTCTAGTTTTACCTTGTATTATGCACTACAGATTACATTGTATATTGCTCTTGTCAGGGTTGTACTTTGCTCTTTTCCTGACAGGATACATTGCAGGTGAGTGGAAGATTACATGGAGCTTGCAATTGCATTGGATATTGCAGCTTTTTTTTAGTTTATTTTTTTTGGAGATTGTATCTTGGATATTCATTATTGTATATTTATTTTATTTGACTGGATTTGTCTCATGCTGATTTTGTATTAAAAACTTGATGGATATTGGTGATCATTCTGGGAACGTTATAAAAACTGTGTTTGTTTACATTACATTGTGACTTGGAGTTTTCCTTATTATTGTACAACTTACTTCGTCGTGTACATCGACGAAGGCTGGGCGTGTCCGACTCGTATCTGATTATTCGGGAGCGGGTCGTGACATGTTTTTAGTGGTGGCCCATGCAGGTCTATCCTAATGATACTTAGGCAATAAAGTGTTATTGGGGGACCAGCGAAAGCTAAGGAAAACTCATCACAGCATAGGAACCGCGGGAAAATAGTTTATGGTTTATGGTTATTGATATTTAAAAATTTTGAAATTTGATTTTAATTATGATTTTTTAGGTTTAGTTTATAATTTTTCTAGGATATAGCAATCAACAGTTTATTTTTCTATTACAGGACGGTTGCCACGACGAATGCTGGGACCAGCGAGCAGCCTGCACCCAGTACGCAGGAGAAGATTCCACCGCCTCCACCTCAGCAGCTTCCTCCGACGATGACTTTCGACGACACGCAGATGATGACCATGTTTCAACAATTCATGGAGGCCCAGAATCAACAGGTTGAGCAGTTCATAGAGGCTCAGAGTCAGCAGGCTGCACAGTTCAGAGCGACCGTCGTCGACGCACTCAGGACCAGAGAGCCGGCTCCACCAGCTCCGCCAGCACCGCCGGCACCAACAGCGCCGAGGCCAGGAACTGCCAAGGACTATCAGTACCTCTGCCCGATGGATTTTTGGGGCAATGAGGGGATAGTCTATGCAGACGAGTGGCTGGAGAATGCTGAGCGGTCATTGAAGATGGCGAGGATCCCGGATGGTGTCACGACCCGCACCCTAGAGTAAGGGCACGAGACGTGGGTACGTCCAGCCTACGCCGCAGTGTCGGCGGTAGAACGCTGTCCTAGGTCACAACATCTAACAATTGAAGGTAAAAACAGTTATACTCCCCAAATGGGGGTGACATAACAGAAATATGACTCAACCACAGCTAAGGTAGAACAGGTAAGATGGAAAGATAATGAAAGATAAAGATGATAATATCCAGGAAAGAACATCACAGAGATACAACCAGAATTCTAAGTGTCTATAATAAATACATGTCTCAGAATATCTCAAAATCTAATACAATAATCCAAGTAAGTAAAGACAGTCCTAGTCTAAGGGAGTGTCATCTACTGCTAGTGGATCCTGCTGCTGGTCCAAGTCCAGGCACTCGTCTAGTGTAGCACCGTAGTAGGTAGGGCAGAACGCCTCAGCCTCGTCCTCTATAATATTTCAACAGGTCCAGTAAGGACAGGAGCGAGGACAGTACATCTCAACAAATCATAGCAGGTCAGGATATATAATCATGCTAGAGAGTAAGATACAAGAAACTGAAGAATAATATGATAAACAGGAAAGACTGTAAATAAATAGCTACAGTATATAGGAAAATAATAGTGTCTAGTGATTCAGAGCACAAGATGGTTATGTAAACGGCACGATGTTATACACGAGTAATCTACAGAAGTTATACATGAGTAATCTACTAGATTGAATACATAACCACTTTAACTCCCCCGCCCCAATCAATACACAAGGATCTGGCTAAGTTATGTTATTGCACACGAAGTATAGTCGCATACGAGATCATGTGAATACATGAATATATACGATTTCACACGATTTGTACACGAATGTCACGAATACAAGGAGTACACGATGTTCACGATAAAGTACACGAACACGAAATACCCGATGTATCCGCTAAGGGGATAACATCGCCCAACAAGATCCATATAGTACTAATCCGTGTTTCCAACGTGTCAGCATCATGTAAAGTAATCTAAAGCAGGAAATATACTCCTAATACAAGATGTGAAATGATCAGAGAATGTACTCGCCTGTAACCGGTGAATCTGAGAGAATATAGACTGTCCGAGGAGTGGTGTCTGTCTCCTATAGAACAGTACAAGTCACAACAAGTCCAGAATAGAAATGTAATGCACTACAATGCGTTCTACATGAATCTAGGTCAATCTAGACCAAAGTCAACTCTTGGTCAACTCTGGTCAACCCTAGAAGTCAAACTAGGTCAACCAAGTCTAATCTAGGTCAAACTAGTCTAATTAGGTCTAGCAAATTATTCTAGGTTCTAACAAGTCTACTCTAGGTTCCAACTAGGCATACCATGCCATAGGCTAAAAGACTAGGCCATGGGCCAATAGGCTATACCATGGGCTAAGCAACCATATCCATAACTATATCTAACCAAACACATATATACATATATACAATACATTCTATCTTATGGTATCACATGCTCTATGACATATCATATCACAACATCCCATATATCATGACATGTCATATCCCAAATATACATATACATTCATTTATGACATATGGTATCCATACTCTATATGTATCTAATATATATATATAATAGTACACACACTCGTATATATATATAGAAACTTGTATCTATATCTATATCTCAAACATATAGTGAAAAGGGAAACACAAGAGTATATAATGTGCAAGTGGATGTGTGTGTAATATATCACAAGAGTGTGTGATGAGAGAGGCATAGACTAGAACATGTGTGTAAACAGAAATTAAGAACAGTGATCAATAACTGTGCAATGTGGATGTGTGTGCATAAGACAATGTATAGGAGAGGAAGGAAATCCAGTTCTCAAAGGCAATTCCTAAACTCAGGAAAGGCAATCAGTTGCAATACAAACAATACCCCTTAACTCAGTTTTATATATATGCAGTGAATCACACAGTCTAAGACATATAAACCAACATCTATAACTCAGTTTTTACATCTAGGAAGACCTCCTAATTCCAGTTTTACACATACCCAAAAATTAGTCAAACCCAATTTCATTCAGACTTAATACCATATGTCATTTCAGTTTACAATTCAAAACAAGAGGATTTAAAGCTATTCCCAGGTTTTCAAAGCACTAGAAATACAAACCCAAATCCCAGGTTGATGTTCTCAGGTTTATACTTAAATCAGGAATTCAAAACAGTTTAAAGTTAACAGGGAAATATCCCATATCCTGTAGACAGTTCATAGATAAAAACTGACATCCCAGGTTTTAGGAAGAGCAATGAACCTTCAATAAATCTGTAAGGAGACTCAGGTTTTGTAAAAGCCATTCACAAGTTCAACAATTTCATTCTCAGGTTCTTACATAACAGAGAACTCAGATTAATGTACATCCAATTTTAGGTTTTTGCAAAATCAGTTAAATGACAGTTCAATATATATAACAATGACAGTTGCATTGAAACCACCATAGCCTAATTCGAAATGTAAAACTTAGCTAACATGTATGATGATATGTGGGAATCATCATTAGTTGAAAACAATAAACAAATAGGAAAAAACTGGAAGCAATGTATCAGTTATCAATTTGAAATCGACTAACCCACATACCAATTTCCATATCACACCATACAAATCCAAATCTCGAATGAATATACTTGGCTAACATAATTTGCAACATGTGAGGATCCAATTAAGTGAAGAACATAACCTTATACAGGTAATTAATGGGGGTTTGGGAAACTGGAATGACCAGTATCTGTTGTATCAGAAAAAAAACCCAAAAACCCATGTTCGAAACCATTTCGAGCCAAAACACATCATTAAACCTAAACTAATATGTAACCTAATGCAACAGGGATTACATAACTTATTTAGGATCCAAATAATCCATGAAAACACAATTAATAGCATAATATTCGAATTAGAACAGAACCCAAATACCCAGTGCACTGAACCGCACAGTACAGTGCACGTGCACATGCAAATACGTGTTCGACACGACACGAGGACTCGTGCAACTCGAGGAACTTCATGTCAGTCATGGACACAACATGTGTGTTGAGTTTCGTGGGTCGAGACGCTGTATGCAACGAGCAGTTCCGCCCGAGTAACAGGGGATACTCCTGCCCGCGCGCGCGTATGCACGACCGCGTGTCCACGCGCTCGTGTCGACCCGACCTGACACGAAAACGTGCTCAGTGTCCAAGAAATGCATAAGTGAGACTAAAATGGATTTTTCTATTCAAATACAATTCGTAAAATCGATCGAAATGCCCTTTGAGGCATTTCGTCGAACACCATCCTAACCACACTGGTACGTGTCCGATACGGACACGAAATGGGTCCAAAACCTAGGGTTAGCCTATCCTACTGTTAGATTAGGGTTAGGACATCCTAGAAATGAATTTTTACAGCATTTAAATGCAATAGAAGGGATTATACCTATAGGTGAACAATGGGTTAAAATTTCTAAATAGGAAGAGTTTCACAAGCCACCAAACTCCCTCAAATTGTGTTCTTCCTGCAAATACTCAGCAACAACAGCAAGAACACTAATATTAGGTCCTATTACAATTTATTTGAAGGAATTTGGAGTAGAAATGGATTTATAAGAATTTACTAAGATGGGGACTCACCTCTTCCAAATGGCAATGTTTCCTAAAGAGGCAACCCTAATTTCAAGGTGATATAAATAGGGAGGAACACACTATGGCTGGTCAGATTTTTAGGGTTAGGGTTTGGTTCAAAGAGTGTGGGCCTATGGGCCATTAAGCCTATTAGTCATAAAATGACTTGTGATTTCACAAGCCATTACTTAATCAATCTAGCTCCTAATTTCTCCAAATTAATTCCAATAAGCTAAACCTCACTAACTTAAGTCAACCTAGGTTTTCATATCCTAATCACTTAGTCATGACCTAGGTTTGCCACTAGGTTAGTCTCCAAGGTCAACATAAGTCAAAGTCACTAAAACACCAAAATCAACTATTCTAAAAATCACATTAATTATAAATAATAATAATAATTCAAATTAAATTCTAAAATTTTGAAAATGACCAAAATACCCTCAAGCTAGAAAAGTGGTAGTGACAAATCTACTCCCCTAAAATAATTTCGTCCTCAAAATTTAAAGACGAAACTAACTGCTAAGTAGGATAGAAAAGTATACCTCAAGGTCCAAAAAGATAGGGGTACCGCTCGCGCATCTCATCCTCCCGCTCCCAGGTAGACTCTCCTAGAGAATGATGCCTCCATACGACGCGTAACAAGGATAACTGAGAGTAGGTCCAACCTCTATCTCCGAGTGATCGAGCACATGGCTAGGGTCAGCCACGTACCGTCTCAACTGTGATACGTAGAATACGTTATGAACTCCCACTAGTACAGGTGGCAAGTCTAGCCTGTATGCCATGTCACCGACTCTCTCGCTGATAACGAAAAGGCCGATGAAGCGCGGGCTAAGCTTCACACCTCCACCAAAACGTATCGTACCACGAGTCAGAGATATCCGCAGATAAACCATGTCTCCAACCTAATCACAAGCAAGGTCTCAAGTTACTAAAAATCAAACACGATCAATCAAACAAAACAAAATACTACCTACTTCTAATCCTATCTCTAAATCTGTACCTCAAATTCCAGCGGCCTCCGGTGGCTATCGGCCCAGTGCCGATGTCTGTCCTGCGCCATACAAAGTCTGTCCCTGATGAGCTTCACCTTCTCGGATGCGTCAACAACCATCTCTGGTCCCAGTAAAGCTCGCTCTCCAACATCATCTCAAGATAAGGGTGTACGATACCTACGCCCGTACAGAGCCTCAAACGGTGACATCTCAATGCTGGCCTGATAACTGTTGTTGTAAGCAATCTCCACCAAATACAGGTGATCCTTCCAGGAACCTCCAAAATCCAGGACGCACGTTCGCAGCATATCCTTAAGGGTCTGAATAGTCCTCTCTGACTGTCCGTCCGTCTGGGGGTGGCATGCGGTACTAAACTTGAGCTGAGTGCCCAAGCTAGTCTGCAGACTCTTCCAAAAATGGGAAGTAAAGCGACTATCCCGATATGAGACTATGCTGATGGGAACTCCGTGAATCCTGACTATCTGTCTCATATACAACTCCACGAGCCTCTCTGTAGACGTACCCACCTTGAATGGCAAGAAGTGGGCCGATTTGGTCAACCTGTCAACGATGACCCAAATCGCGTCTTTCCCTCCTAGCGTACGCGGCAATCCCGATACAAAATCCATAGTAATATGTTCCCACTTCCACTCTGGAATGGACAACGGCTGCAACAATCCTTCGGACCTCTGCCTCTCTGCCTTGACCTGCTGATAGATCAAGCACCTAGCTACGAAGTGGGACACCTCCCTCTTCATTCCGTACCACCAGACATGTTCTTGCAGATCCCTGTACATCTTGTTGGCACCAAGATGTATAGAGTACTGCGATCTGTGAGCCTCCTGTATAATCTGCTCTCTGAGCTCCCCGCTGGGCACACATAATCGGGAACCGTGCCTCAGGGCACCATCCTCTGCAAGTGAGAACTCAACATCCTCCACTCCTACACTGATCTGCTCTCGGATACACCGCAGAGCCACATCCTCGAACTGTGTCGCCTTGATCTGTCCATCAAGTCCGACTGTATCTGAAGGCCCCATAACTGCATCTGCACCCCTGGCACAATCACCTCTATCCCAAGGCACTCCAAGTCTGCAAGCAGGTGCCGATCCATAGTCAAACACATGGCTGTCGGATACCTACTCAAGGCATCGGCAACCACATTGGCCTTCCCCGGGTGATACTGAAGTGCGATGTCAAAGTCCTTCATCAACTCAAGCCACCTACGCTGCCTCATGTTGAGCTCCTTCTGTGTAAACACATACTTCAAGCTCTTATGATCTGTAAAAATCTTCACCCTCTCGCCATACAGATAGTGCTTCCACAACTTCAAAGCAAAAATCATCGCCGCCAGCTCCAAGTCATGGGTAGGGTAGTTCTTCTCATGGGGACGCAATTGCCTGGAAGCATAGGCAATCACCTTCCCATGCTGCTGTAAGACGCAACCCAGCCCCTTTCCTGAAGCATTACTATAAATAGTGAATCCACCTGATCCTGAAGGCAATGTCAGAATCGGAGCTGTCGTAAGCCGCTTCTTCAACTCATCAAAAGCTGTCTGACACTCCTCTGACCAAACAAACTCAGTATCCTTCCGGGTCAACCGTGTCAACGGCTCTGCAACCCGGGAGAAATCCTGTACAAATCTCCTATAGTATCCTGCCAGCCCCAGGAAACTCCTGATCTCTGCCACTGAAGTCGGCGCTGTCCAAGCCTCAACTGCTACAATCTTCTTGGGGTCAACTGAGATACCATCTCCAGTCACCACATGCCCCAAGAAGTCCACCCGGTCCAAGAAAAACTCATACTTGGAGAGTTTCCCATAAAGCTGCTCCCGCTTGAGAGTCTCTAGTACTATCCGCAGATGCTCCTCGTGCTCCTCCTCCGTCTTGGAATATATCAAGATATCATCAATGAACACCACCACGAACTTGTCCAAGTACTGGTGGAACACCTTGTTCATTAGATTCATAAATACTGCTGGTGCATTGGTTAGCCCAAACGGCATAACCAAAAACTCAAACTGCCCGTACCGCGTCCTGAAAGCGGTCTTGGGAATATCCTTCCTCTTTACCTTCACCTGGTAATAACCCGACCTCAAATCAATCTTGGAGAACACCCGAGCTCCGCTCAACTAATCAAACAAATCATCGATCCGCGGCAGTGGGTATCTGTTCTTGATTGTCAGGTTGTTAAGTGCCCTGTAGTCGATACACATACGTACCGACCCATCCTTCTTGGGTACGAAGAGTAACGGTGCACCCCAAGGTGAAGAACTCGAGCGAATGAAGCCCTTGTCCTGCAGCTCATCCACCTGCTTCTTCAGCTCCACTAACTCGCTGTTGTTCACTCGATAGACATGCTGGGAGATCGGTTCTGCGCCGAAAACCAAGTCTATCGAGAACTCTACATCTCTGTCCGGTGGAAGCCCTGGCAACTCCTCTGGAAACACGTCCATAAACTCTGCAATCAAGGGATGCGGAGCCACCTGCTCCTCAACTGAAGCTCCACAGAAGACTCCGTCGTCCTGCTCTGCCTGCCGCCGGGTGTACTCAAACTCTGGCTCTCCTGGCGCCCCGAACAAAACTCTACCCCCACGACAATCAATGCGGGCGTGGTGTCTACTCAGCCAGTCCATACCTAATACTATATCGTAGTTTGGTAATGGCATGACGAGTAAACTCACTCCCAACTCTCGGCCTCCCAATATAACACTCCGCCCTCTGTAAACATCACTGACGAGGATGACCCCACCCCCGGTCGTGATCTTGCAGGTCCTAGGCAATGATACATAATCCAGACTGTGTCTAATGGCATACGATACTGACACAAAGCTGTGGGAATCCCCGGAATCAAAGAGTGCAAATACTGGAAGGGAATCTAGAAGAACCGAACTTGCTATCAGCTCCCCGATGGCCTCGGCATCCTTAGCTGCCATGGAAAAAGCTCTCCCCTGCTGTCCACCTCGTGCCTGCTGCTGGTGCTGCTGGAACCTCTGCTGCTGGGTCTGCAGGGCTGGTCTCCTCTGCTGGCCTGCTGGAGCCTTGGCCGCCCCAGCTCCTCCTGGTACCGGACACATCGACGAAACTGGACACTCTCGTATCTGATGGTCTGCTGATCCACACATCAAGCATTTGCCGAGTCTCTCCCTGCACTCGTCCCACTTGTGTCCAGGCTTCTTGCAGAAAGTATAACTAATAGCCTGCTGCCTGGGTGCCTGCTGCCCTCTCTGCTGCTGGTGCTGCACCTGCTGAAAAGGTGCACGGCCCTGATGCTAGTGCTGCTGAACTGGCCTCTACTGCTGAAAGTGCTGCTGGAAGTGAGGCCTCTTGGCCTGCCCCTGACTGCTGCTGCCATCCTGGAAGTCACGACCCCTCTTCAGCTTCAGTCCTAGGTCGTCCTCCGCCGCCATAGCCCCAGAAAATATCTCAGCAAAAGTGGCATTCCGGTCGCTCTTAGTCAGCGACCGAATCTCTCTAATCAGACCTCGACGAAACTTCCTCGCCTTCGTCTTCTCAGTCAAATCATCTATAAATCGGGCCAATCTGCAGAACTCCCCGGCATACTCAGCTACCGTCTGGTTCCCCTGAACCAGAGCCTCGAACTGTGCCTCGATACCTCCCAAGGTAACATCAGGAAAGAACTGCTCCTTAAACAGCTCCTTGAATTGGGCCCAAGTCTGGCCCTCAACTCCCACTCTGGGATCTGCCTGGTACCACGTACGGGATAAGTCCTACATCTGGCTGCCCGCCGTCTCGATCTGGAGTCGATCTGGTATCTTCTCCAATCGGAAGATCTCCTTAATATGCTCTATCCAGTCGTCTGCGATGTGAATGCCCTCTGTGTCGAAGAACTCCCGAGGATGCATCTTCTGGAAGTCCTGAATGTCCTTCTCCCTCCGACGGGACTGCTGCTGGGTCACCTGAGCTATAATCATCTCCACTGTGGTGCAAACCAGCTGGTGCGCCTCGTCGATCCCCTGCCTGAAATCTACAGTCTGCCTCGTCTACTGCTGCTGGTGGGACTCAAGAATCCTCTCCACGAAGGAGAAGAGATGTGCAGCATCTACCATCCCCGCAGGCGAAGGCTGCTGCGGTGGAAGGATCTCGGGAATCACAACCGGCCTCCTGACTGTTGGAGGTGCTCCTCCAAAAGTGGCAGAAACACCGACTCCTGAGGGCTGCACTGGCCCTGTGGCATTGGGAGCTGGCTGCTGGACACGAGAGGTGGCAGACCCTCTCCAGCCTCTCCCGTCACGGGGCGATGCGATCGCGTCTCAACCATCCTGGAGACACAGATCAAACAAGAAGCAATTACTGAGAATGAGTCAAAAAAATCAAAAGAGGACAATTTAAATTTCTAAGAAAGACAATAGGCAGCAAAATAGATATACGGAATCTGATAAGAAATTTTTCTAGTGTGATTGAGTACCTTCAAAAATATACTAATTCCTACTGCAGGCTGCAGTGATATTCTAGTTCGAATACCACTACATTTCCAACCTAGACCTGCATGGGCCACCACTAAAAACGTGTCACGACCCGCACCCTAGAGTAAGGACACGAGACGTGGGTACGTCCAGCCTACGCCGCAGTGTCGGCAGTAGAACGCTGTCCTAGGTCACAACATCTAACAATTGAAGGTAAAAACAGTTATACTCCCCAAATGGGGGTGACATAACAGAAATATAACTCAACCACAGCTAAGGTAGAACAGGTAAGATGGAAAGATAATAAAAGATAAAGATGATAATATCCAGGAAAGAACATCACAGAGATACAACCAGAATTCTAAGTGTCTATAATAAATACATGTCTCAGAATATCTCAAAATCTAATACAGTAATCCCAGTAAGTAAAGGCAGTCCTAGTCTAAGGGAGTGTCATCTACTGCTAGTGGATCCTGCTGCTGGTCCAAGTCCAGGCACTCGTCTAGTGTAGCACCGTAGTAGGTAGGGCAGAACGTCTCAGCCTCGTCCTCTGTAATATTTCAACAGGTCCAGTCAGGACAAGAGCGAGCACAGTACATCTCAATAAATCATAGCAGGTCAGGATATATAATCATGCTAGAGAGTAAGATACAAGAAACTGAAGAATAATATGATAAACAGGAAAGACTGTAAATAAATAGCTACAGTATATAGAGAAATGATAGTGTCTAGTGCTTCAGAGCACAAGATGGTTATGTAAATGGCACGATATTATACACGAGTAATCTACAGAAGTTGTACACGAGTAATCTACTAGATTGAATACATAACCACTTCTACTCCCCCGCCCCAATCAATACACAAGGATCTGGCTAAGTTATGTTATTGCACACGAAGTATAGTCGCACACGAGATCATGTGAATACATGAATATACACGATTTTACACGATTTGTACACGAATGTCACGAATACAAGGAGTACACGATGTTCATGATAAAGTACACGAACACGAAATACCCGATGTATCCACTAAGGGGATAACATCGCCCAACAAGATCCATATAGTACTAATCCGTGTTTCCAACGTGTCAGCATCATGTAAAGTAATCTAAAGCAGGAAATATACTCCTAATACAAGATATGAAATGATCAGAGAATGTACTCGCCTGTAACCGGTGAATCTGAGAGAATATAGACTGTCCGAGGAGTGGTGTCTGTCTCCTATAGAACAGTACAAGTCACAACAAGTCCAGAATAGAAATGTAATGCACTACAATGCGTTCTACATGAATCTAGGTCAATCTAGACCAAAGTCAACTCTTGGTCAACTCTGGTCATCCCTAGAAGTCAAACTAGGTCAACCAAGTCTAATCTAGGTCAAACTAGTCTAATTAGGTCTAGCAAGTTATTCTAGGTTCTAACAAGTCTACTCTAGGTTCCAACTAGGCATACCATGCCATAGGCTAAAAGACTAGGCCATGGGCCAATAGGCTATACCATGGGCTAAGCAACCATATCCATAACTATATCTAACCAAACACATATATACATATATATAATACATTCTATCTTATGGTATCACATGATCTATGACATATCATATCACAACATCCCATATATCATGACATGTCATATCCTAAATATACATATACATTTATTTATGACATATGGTATCCATACTCTATATGTATCTAATATATATATAATAGTACACACACTCATATATATATAGAAACTTGTATCTATATCTATATCTCAAACATATAGGTAAATAGGAAATAGTGAAAAGGGAAACACAAGAGTATATAATGTGCAAGTGGATGTGTGTGTAATATATCACAAGAGTGTGTGATGAGAGAGGCATAGACTAGAACATGTGTGTAAACAGAAATTAAGAACAGTGATCAATAACTATGCAATGTGGATGTGTGTGCATAAGACAGTGTATAGGAGAGGAAGGAAATCCAGTTCTCAAAGGCAATTCCTAAACTCAGGAAAGGCAATCAGTTGTAATACAAAAAATACCCCTTAACTCAGTTTTATACATATGTGAATCACACAGTCTAAGACATATAAACCAACATCTATAACTCAGTTTTTACATCTAGGAAGACCTCCTAATTCTAGTTTTACACATACCCAAAAATCAGTCAAACCCAACTTCATTCAGACTTAATACCATATGTCATTTCAGTTTACAATTCAAAACAAGAGGATTTAAAACTATTCCCAGGTTTTCAAAGCACTGGAAATACAAACCCAAATCCCAGGTTGATGTTCTCAGGTTTATACTTAAATCAGGAATTCAAAACAGTTTAAAGTTAACAGGGAAACATCCTATATCCTGTTGACAGTTCATAGATAGAAACTGACATCCCAGGTTTTAGGAAGAGCAATGAACCTTCAATAAATCTGTGAGGAGACTCAGGTTTTGTAAAAGCCATTCACAAGTTCAACAATTTCATTCTCATGTTCTTACATAACAGAGAACTCAGATTAATGTACATCCAATTTCAGGTTTTTGCAAAATCAGTTAAATGAGAGTTCAATATATATAACAATGACAGTTGCATTGAAACCACCATAGCCTAATTCGAAATATAAAACTTAGCTAACATGTATGATGATATGTGGGAATCATCATTAGTTGAAAACAACAAACAAACAGGAAAAAACTGGAAGCAATGTATCAGTTATCAATTTGAAATCGACTAACCCACATACCAATTTCCATATCACACCATACAAATCCAAATCTTGAATGAATATACTTGGCTAACATAATTTACAACATGTGGGGATCCAATTAAGTGAAGAACATAACCTTATACAGGGAATTAAAGGGGTTTTGGGAAACTGGAATGACCAGTATCTGTTGTATCAGAAAAAAAAAAACCCAAAAACCCATGTTCGAAACTATTTTGAGCCAAAACACATCATTAAACCTAAACTAATATGTAACCTAATGCAACAGGGATTACATAACTTATTTAGGATCTAAATAATCCCTGAAAACACAATTAATAGCATTATATTCGAATTAGAACAGAACCCAAATACCCAGTGCACTGAATCGCACAGTGCAGTGCACGTGCACATATAAATACGTGTCCGACACGACACGAGGACTCGTGCAACTCGAGGAACCTCGTGTCAGTCATGGACACAACGTGTGTGTTGAGTTTCGTGGGTCGAGACGCTGTATGCAACGAGCAGTTTCGCCCGAGTAGCAGGGGATGCTCCTGCCCGCGCACGCGTGTGCACGACCGCGTGTCCATGCGCTCGTGTCGACCTGACCTGACACGAAAACGTGCTCAGTGTCCAAGAAATGCATAAGCGAGACTAAAATGGATTTTCCTATTCAAATACAATTCGTAAAATTGATCGAAATGCCCTTTGAGGCATTTCGTCGAACACCATCCTAACCACACTGGTACGTGTCTGATACGGATATGAAATGGGTCCAAAACCTAGGGTTAGCCTATCCTACTGTTAGGTTAGGGTTAGGACATCCTAGAAATAAATTTTAACAGAATTTAAATGCAATAGAAGGGATTATACCTATAGGTGAACAATGGGTTAAAATTCCCAAATGGAAAGAGTTTCACAAGCCACCAAACTCTCTCAAATTGTGTTCTTCCTGCAAATACTCATCAACAACAACAAGAACACTAATATTAGGTCTTATTGCAATTTGTTTGAAGGAATTTGGAGTAGAAATAGATTTTCTAAGAATTTACTAAGATGGGGACTCACCTCTTCCAAATGGCAATATTTCCTAAAGTGGCAACCCTAATATCAAGGTGAAATAAATAGGGGGGAACAAACTATGGCTGGTCAGATTTTTAGGGTTAGGGTTTGGTTCAAAGAGTGTGGGTCTATGGGCCATTAAGCCTATTAGTCATAAAATGACTTGTGATTTAACAAGCCATTACTTAATCAATCTAGCTCCTAATTTCTCCAAATTAATTCCAATGAGCTAAACCTCACTAACTTAAGTCAACCTAGGTTTTCATATCCTAATCACTTAGTCATGACCAAAGTTTGCCACTAGGTTAGTCTCCAAGGTCAACATAAGTCAAAGTCACTAAAACACCAAAATCAATTATTCTAAAAATCACATTAATTATAAATAATAATAATAATTCAAATTAAATTCTAAAATTTTAAAAATGACCAAAATACCCTCAAGCTAGAAAAGTGGTAGTGACAGATGATTTGAAGGTCGAAGTTGCGAGCATGCGACTTTGCGACATTGCTAGGGCTTGGTACCGGAAGGAGCCCCAGTTAGCAGAGCCCGAAGTTTATTGGAAGGATTTCAAACTGCTGTTCCAGGAGAAGTTCTTCCCGGATGTGGAGCGGGACGAGCTTAGGATGCAACTTGAGAAGTTGCAGCAGGGGAGTATGACAGTGGCACAGTATACATCGGAGTTCACCCGACTCAGCAGGTTCGTAGAGAACCTAGTCAGCATGCCGAAGGAGAGGGCTTGGAAGTTCAAGAAGGGCCTCACCAGGGAGCTGCGACATACAGTAGGTATTAGCCAAGCCACTACCTATGTGAGCATCCTTAAAGTTTCTCAGGGAGTGGAGAAAGATATTGACCCGAAGCTCAAGCGGGACCGAGAGATTGGCGCCAGCAGTTCCCAGGGTCCACCGAAGCGGACCGACACTCAGCAGAGGCCACCTCAGCATCAGCATCATGTTTGAGCACCGACATCGTCGAGGCAGCAGAGACAGAACTTTTCTTGCGTATATTACAAGAGGCCGGGACACCGTGGCGAGGAATGCCGCAAGAAGTTAGGACAGTGCTTGGTTTGTGGATCTGCCACTCACCAAGTGAGAGATTGCCCTACAGCTTTCACTCGTCAGGAGCCAGCATCAGAGCAGCAGCAGGAGGACCTAGTCTTTGAGGATCAGTAGTAGCTGCAGGAGTGCAGTCGGATGGACCGTTACCTTCCCTATGTTGCTTGTAGTATTTGGATTTTCTTGTAGTGCCTATTTTGAGGCTTGTCTATGAGTTTTCTTACATTTACGGTCTTTTGCATTTGTTTAGTGACTACTTGTTAGTCCTTGTTTGTCTCGTCCCAGAACCAGAATACTGGAGAGCGGGGGAATGATTCAGCCAGCTACGTATTACGGGTAGATGAATACCGTATAATACGATCAATGCTGTCTAAAAGACGAGGGGTGCATACTACATGAAAGTCTTACTATGGTCACTTCACATCTATTGTCTCAATCCTTCAAACAAGAAACAGAAATAGAGAACATGTAAGATAAAGCAGTAAGGCGTCCCAAATGCCCAGTCAAAATGTTCTCGATATCTGGCTTTACAAAACATAGCCAGATGATGTAGCAAAGTATACACAATTGTTATCAGCTGTAGTCTGACTTAATTACAATTATGTAAAAGTAAGTACAAGACAATTTGACTAACATGTCGGTGCCAAACGACAAGGTATTAAGTAAATAACAAAACGAGTGGGGAAGTAAGAAACCCACTCGAGTCCTCCTGCGATCATCCCTCTAGTATTGACCATCTTAGAGGTGGAAGTAAGCTGAGTCCTCGGGAACCGGCTCTAGATCTGGCCATACAAAATCAGAGAGGTTAGACCTCAAATAGCAAGTACCACAATGAAGCACGATATGAGAAATTTAAACCAGTAAATAAGAGAATGTAATAATAGACCTCTGCTTGCTACTGGCATTCACATAACATCACGACACTTCGAACCAACCTTCCAACCAAACAATGACAGAAGTTGGCCCGTCATGTCTCGACACTTTGATCATCTCAGTTTGTCAACAGAGTAGGTACAGTACGCAACCAAGTCAATTTAAACGTCCATGCAACTACTACGGCTTGCTATTGTGGGTTCCAAGTTATCTTAGAATTATGCGATAAAGGATTCCTCAGTTCTTACTATGTGCAAGCAAGGCTAGTCTACCCAGTCAATCAATTACGCCAATCTTGAATTAGACGAGTCCCAGCGGAACGCCCATCATCAATATATAATAAATAATATAAGCAGATACTGCTCCCTGCCTGTGTGACAGATTTGTAGTACCTGTGGGAACTAGCCGGCCTGTCGGGCACTAATAGTCCCAAAGAGGGCTGCCATATAAGAACTCGGAAATCCATTCTCTCCATGCAATCATTATTTTATTTAACTTAGTAGCCCCTATGTTAAGTGAAATTTCATGTCGTGGATCATGGTCATTCAGAATGAGTACTTCCGCACAAAGTACGATATGTCCAACTCTACAACGATACCTGTGCGGTTAGGTTGTAGGTCTTACATAGCGTAATGCAACAATTAAAACTAACCACGAAATAAGTCATGCCTTGACCATAAAGTACACATGCTGTTTTGTAGAAAAATAAATAAATTGAAGCCTGCATATGTCTGTATGCCAATATTCGGGATCGGCCAATCGATTACAATAGTTCATAATTAATATGAACGTGTCTCATTCATTCAATTCAATAAGACGACTAGCCAGTCTCTTAGTTCCAACTAGGAACGCATGATCAATTATTAGTCAAGGTCATAATCAATATCAATCAATGTTAATTCGGGACAAGGATCAGTTAAAAGGCATCATGGGCTAGAGTTCATGCGGCCAAAAAATTATAGAAGTTCATGCGGCTGAGAATGCATATGTGGTCAGGATCTCATACGGCCAGGAAGTGCCATACGGCTACGAAAAATAGCAGTCAACAGCATGCGACCACAAAAAATAGCATGTGCCAAGAAACAACATGAGCCAGAAAACAGCATGTGCCAGGACAGCATGTGCCAAGAAACAACATATGCCAGGAAACAGCATGCGCCAAGAAACAGTATACGTCAGGAAACAACATGCGCCAGTACAGCATACGCCAGAAAACAGCATGTGCCAGAAAACAGCATGTGCCAGGAAACAGCATGCGCCAGAAAACAACATGCGCCAGGATAGCATGCGCTAGAAAACGGTATATGCCAGAAAACAACATGCACCAAGAAACAGCATGCGCCAGGACAGCATACGCCAGGAAACAGCATGTGCCAGGAAATAGCATGCGCCAAGAAACGACATGTTCCAGGAAATAGTATGCGCCAGGACAGCATGCGCCAGCAAATAGCATGCGCCAGCAAACAGCATGGCAACAGCTTTTTGCCAGCAAACAGCATGCACTAGAAAACAGCATGCGCCAGGACAGCATGCGCCAGCAAACAATATTGTAACTGCTTTTTGTCAGTAAACAGCATGTACCAGGAAACAGCATGCGCCAGGACAGCATGCGCCAGGAAACAGTATGGCAACAGCTTTTTGCCAACTAATAGCATGCGCCAGGAAACAGCATGCGTCAGGACAGCATGCTTCAGCAAACAGCATGACAACAGCTTTTTGCCAGCAAATAGCATGCGCCAGGACAGCATGTACTGCTCATCTTTCTCAACCAGCCTCCAATGGCCATGAAAACCCATGAACCAAAAGACGATAAATCACTCAAAATAAGTCGAAATCAGGACTTTCAATAGTCTAAATTGGGTAGAAGCAAATTCTCTACGACATGGAATCATCAAAACTTGAAAAATAACAAAGTTACTAGATCAAAACCTAAAAATTCTAAAAATGTTTTAAACTTAGATCTACATGAAATGAGCCATGGAAATTGAAAATGTTAAGTACTAAAGTATCTAAGAATCTTTAGAGGAAGACAATAGAACAACAAAAATGGAAATTCATCAAGAAGCAAGTTGGCACTTGCCTAGCCCTCCTAGGTTGGTAGGAGAAAGTTATGAGGAAGAAGAAGAGAAATGATAAGAAGTAATGAAGAGAGAGAGAAAGGGGATGGGACTTTAAATGAAAGAGTGGTGTTAGGTGAGTTCATATTGAACCATCCGAAGCCAAAAAATAAACCAACTCGGGCCGAACCCAAAAGCAAAGCAGAAATTAAAATACAGAAAGTAAAATACAGAAAAATAATTAGCAGAAAATTAAAAGAATTTAAATACAGAACAATACATGATAAATATTAAATAAATGTATTCCAGCAGCACATGTATTTAGAATATGTACTCCGGGAACGGGAAGTGACATCTATACCCTTCTTAGAAAAATTTCGTCCTCGAAATTTCAAATCCAAGCATGATAGAAACATCGGAGCTAAACTAATCTAAGTATAAGCAATTTGAGTAAGCAATCATTCTACAATGCCAATAAAAAGTAACATATCTATGTTTTAACTATCGACGATACCAAGCAATTCTACTCTTAAGGTGACGATCATGAGGAGTTAAGACAATCAAGGTATACAGAAAGAGA
Organism: Iris pallida; assembly: GCA_029216955.1. NCBI lineage: Eukaryota > Viridiplantae > Streptophyta > Magnoliopsida > Asparagales > Iridaceae > Iris > Iris pallida. Next base: position 21,494,904 of record JANAVB010044419.1, read on the forward strand.
TATACCTTGTGAGTCAAACAGGTACGGATACCGTGATCGGATGTCATCCTCACGTTCCTACATTGACTCCCCTAAAGAGTTATGACCCCAAGCAACCCGGACAAGGCTAATTATTTGTTTCTTGAGTATCTTCTCTCTTCGGTCTAAAATAGACACAGGCTGTTCCTCGTAAGACAGGTTGGTACCAACAACCAGCTCAGAATGATCAAGGATATGGCTTAGGTTCGATACATACCTACGTAACTGAGATACATGGAATACGTCATGCACCTCTCGTAACGAAGGTGGAAGGGATAAACGATAAGCAACATCGCATATCCGATCAAGGATAACAAATGTGCCCACGTACCGCGGACTCAACTTTCTACGAAAGCCAAATCTAATGACCCCACGGGTAGGTGAGATCCGTAAGAACACGTGGTCCCCAACGAAAAACTCTAGTGGTCTACGATGCTGGTCTGCCTAATAACGATGTCGATCCTGCGCAACTCGAAGTCGCTCTCTAATTCCTTTGACCACTTCAACTGTCTGGACAATCATTTTCGGGCCTAACATCTTCCTCTCTCCGATATCATCCCATGCCAGTGGCGACCTACACTTCTTACCATATAGTACTTCAAATGGTGCCATCTGGATACTGGCTTGATAACTGTTGTTGTATGAGAATTCGACTAAGTGCATGTGGCTCTCCCAAGATCCTCCAAAATCCAGAGTGCAAGCTCGCAACATATCCTCTAAAGTCTGAATTGTTCTTTCTGATTGCCCGTCCGTATGTGGATGGTAAGACGTGCTAAATCTTAACTTGGTACCCAGACTATGACGTAAGCTCTTCTAGAAATGTAATATAAAATGGGTATCTCTGTCTGACACAATACTGACAGGGACTCCATGCTGCCTGACTATCTGTTGCATATACAACTCTGCCAACTTTTCTGTAGATTGTCCTATTCTGAAAGAAAAAAAGTGTGCCACCTTCGTAAGCCGATCTACTATCACCCAAATGGCATGTTTACCACTTGGTGACCTCGGTAAACCGGTCACAAAGTTTATTGTAATATATTCTATTTCTATTTTGGAATAGGAAGCGGTTGCAATAACCCAACTGGCCTTTGTTGTTCTGCCTTTACTTGCTGACATACCAAGCAACGGGAAACAAATCTAGCTATCTCCCTCTTCATCCCCCACCAGAAGTGCTGCTTGATATCTTTGGTCCCTCCAGGATGTATAGAATACTGAGAACTGTGAGCTTCTGTCATAACCTCCTGTCTGATATCTTCACTAGGCACACATAGGTACGATCCAAACCTAAGGGTACCATCTTCATGAATTTGTATCTTCTTTCTGAGTCCTGACTCACATTCTGCTCTAAGCTTCTGAATCCTTGGGTCCTGTGTCTGAGCTGTCTTGATCCTGTCTACCAAGTCTGATTGAATTTGTAGACTTGCCAGCATTCCTATATCACTAAAAAGTATGACTTTGATTCCCATCTCCTGAAGGTCTTTTAAGATGTGCTTCTGGGTTGTCAACATAAATGTGCCGCCTCTCATGCTAAGGGCGTCTGCTACTACATTAGCCTTGCCTGGATGATACTGAAGCTCTATGTCATAATCCTTGATCAGCTCTAACCATCTTTTCGGCCTCATATTTAGCTCCTTCTAAGTAAAGATGTACTTCAGACTTTTATGGTCTGTGTACATGTCCACTCGATCACCACATAAGTAATGCCTCTATAGCTTCAAAGCAAATACTACTGCTGCCAACTCCAAGTTATGAGTTAGGTAATTCTTCTCGTGGTCTTGAAGTTGCCTAGATGCATATGCTATCACCTTCTCATGTTGCATAAGGACACATCCAAGTCCTTTACCTGATGCATCACAATATACAGTGAAACCTCCGGGCCCAACTGGCAATGTAAGAATTGGTGCTGATATCAATTTCTGCTTCAAGTTCTCAAATGATGCCTGATATTCTGTCGACCAGACGAATGGTACATCCTTTCGTGTCAAGCGGGTCATGGGTGCTGAAAGTCTTGCAAAGTCTGATACGAACCTTCTGTAATATCCCAATCCCAAGAAACTCCGTACATTTGCTACGGTCTTGGGTACTGGCCAACTCTCTACTGCTTCTACCTTCTTGGGACCACTGATACTCCAGCTCCTGATACGATGTGCCCAAAAAATAAAATATGGTTCGACCAAAACTCACACTTGCTGAGCTTGGCATACAACTGGTTCTCTCTCAGAACCTGTAACACTTTTCAGAGGTGATCCTCATGTTCCTCCTCACTAGCAGAGTAGACGAGAATGTCGTCAAGAAACACAACGACAAATTAATCTAAGTATGGCATAAAGATGCGGTTTAGCAAATCCATAAATATTGCTGGAGCATTAGTCAAACCAAACGGCAATACCAAGAATTCATAATGCCCATACTTCGACCTGAATGCTGTCTTGGGAATATCCTCCTTCCGAACCCTCACTTGATGATACCCTGAATGAAGATCTATCTTGGAGAAAACTCTAGCTCTGCTTAACTGATCAAACAAGTCGTCGATCCTGGGTAGTGGGTACTTGTTCTTTACTGTCGTCGCGTTAAGCTTCCTGTAATCGATGCACAATCTGGATGACCCATCCTTCTTCCCCACAAGTACCACAGGTGCTGTCCATGGTGACATACTAGCTTGGATGAACTTCTTCTCCTTCAGTTCCTCTATGTGCTGATATACCTTGGCCTGTTCTGAATTTGCCATTCTGTAAACTCGATCTGATATCGATTTAGTTCCAGGTACTAATTCTATGCTGAACTCAATATCCCTAACCGGTGGTAGACCTGGAAGTTCTTCAAAAAATACATCCAGAAACTCTTCAACTACCTCGGAACTTGAACTTCTTCCATTGCCGTCACTACTCCCTGCTCTTGTTGAGTTGCCACTGATCTGACTAAGGTGAACCGCTTCATGCCTGGAATATCAAAAGATACACTCCCACTACGATAATCTATTGTCACATGACTGTCTTTCAGCCAGTCCATGCCTAAGATAATGTCAAAATTTCCAACAGAAAATTCTATCAACCGGATGGGTAAGAAATGCCCGCAAACTACAATGCTAGAATAACTCTACTAACTCCTACGAGCTCACTACCAGTGAGTATATTTAACCTCCCTGGTAATGCCTCGAATTCCAGTTCTAGCCGTGTTACAAATTGTGTAGATATAAATGAGTGTAATTCTCCCGAATCAAACAATGCTACTGCGGGATATGAGGCGACGAGAATGTTACCTGCCATAACATCTCCCGATGCTAATGCCTCCTTCAAGGACAGAGTGAATGCCTGTCCTCGACCTCCTTGTTGGTTCCCATGTTGCAGCCTAACCTGGTACGGCTGATGGCCCCTTCCTTGATGATGCTGGGTGGTCTATGCTGGTATTATTGCATCGACGGTCCCTGCTGCCGAAACATCTGAGCATGTGTCATAAACAGGCGTTGTGCTATTGGTCTCACTACTACCACTGGTCCTCGATACTATCCTGCCCCTGGTGCTGGCAGAGCAGAAAATTGTTGCACTGGTCCTCCTGACCTCGAATTTATGGGACAGGTGGTAACCCGATGATTTGGATTTCCACATATCAAACACTATCCGTTCAATGTCCGACACACATCTCTAGTATGCCCTATTTTTCCACAATAAGTGCAGCCCGCTGGGGGTTGCTAGTTCTTCCTCTGTTGCTGTTGCTGATGCCTTGGTGGTGGTGGCCCTCGTATCGCCACATCGTGAATGCGGACGCCAAGGACGGTGCTGTTGTTCGGGGCGCTACTCCCCCTCCTCCTTTAATCTGACTGTGGGATCTCTTCTGACCTCCAGTCCTTGTCGTGATCCTCTGAATGGTGATCTCATGCCATCGGGTTGCCGTCAATACCTTATCGAAAGTCTGATAATTGTGCCCCTCTATCAATTGCAAGAGCTCAAGATGAAACCCTTGCTGGAACCTCATAGCCTTCTGGCTCTCCGTTGCTACCATCTCTGGGGCGAACCTACTCAATCTGCAGAACTCCGCTGCATAAGCATCTACCGTCTTGCCGGCCTGTTTGAGGTTGATAAACTTTTGTTGTAGCTCAAACTGCGCCACAACTCCAAAGTACTTCGTCTTGAATCTTGCAGTAAAGTCATCCCAAGCAACAGGACGTCTGATGTCCACTTCCTCTGATTTCCACCAATCACGTGCGAGATCCTAAAGTAACAACTTCACTTGATCCACACGTTCTTCTGTCGGCACCTTAGCTGCTGTCAGAATAGCCTCAATATCCTTAAGCCATGCATCTGCTGAGATGGCATCTTTCGTGCCCTCGAAACGACGGGGGTTGTATTTACAAAACCTGGTTGATGCTCCTGAATCTGTCCTTGCCCCTCTATCCAATATCGTCTGTAATCCTTGGTTGAGGAGTACATTCGGCTCTTGTAACTGAGCGTGCATGCGCTGTTGGGCTAACATCTGGTGTTGCTGAGTAGCCATCATCCCTCTCATGATCTCCAGAAGGGGTGGTGTGTCCACTTCCACAGGGGTCGGTGGAACTATTGGTGGTGTAGGAACCTCCGGATACTGTGGTCCGGCTGCTGGTTCCACTATCACTTCTTCTTGGATAGTCTCTTGAGGTAGTACTGGCCCTTGTAGCTGACCAACCTGGTCATGTTTTCCATATTGCCCTTGTTGTTGCTGTCCAGTTCTGACAGATACAGATGAAGTGCCCCTAAGGAAAGGGACAAGAGAGCAATCAAATGACCGGACATGAAGGACCAATGAAGCCGAAGGACACGAGAATGTCAAGCTAGAATTGAGAACAACGAATTACGAGATCAAAGGGGAATATGTGTGATTGAGACATCCTATAAATCAAAACACCCCACAAGTCTGAAATCAGACCTGCATGGGCCACCACTGAAACCTTGTCACGCCCCAGAACTAGAATACTGGAGAACGAAGGAATGACTCAGCCAGCTACGTATTACGGGTAGATGAATACCGTATAATATGATCAATACTGTCTAAAAAACGAGGGGATGCATACTACATGACAGTCTCACTATGGTCACTTCACATCTATTGTCTTAATCATTAAAATAAGAAACAAAAATAAAAAACATGTAAGATAAAGCAGTAAGACGTCCCAAACGCCCAGTCAAAATGTTCTCAATATCTGGCTTTATAAAACATAGCCAGATGATGTAGCAAAGTATACACAATTGTTATCAGCTGCAGTCTGACTTAATTATAATTATGTAAAAGTAAGTACAAGATAATCCGACTAACATGTCGGTGCCAAACGACATGGTATTAAGTAAATAACAAAACGAGTGGAGAAGTAAGGAACCCACTCGAGTCCTCCTGCGATCATCCCTCTAGTATTGACCATCTTGGAGGTGGAAGTAAGCTGAGTCCTCGGGAACCAGCTATAGATCTGGCCATACAAAACCAGAGAGGTTAGACCTCTAATAGCAAGTACCGCAAGAAAGCACAATATGAGGAATTTAAACCAGTAAATAAGAGAATATAATAATAGATCTCTGCTTGCTACTGGGATTCACATAACATCACGACACTTCGAACCAACCTCCCAACCAAACAAGGACAAAAGTTGGCCCGTCATGTCTCGACACTCTGATCATCTCAGTTAGTCAACAGAGTATGTACAGTACATAACCAAGTCAATTTAAACGATCATGCAACTACTACGGCTTGCTATTATGGGTTTCAAGTTATCTTGGAATTATGCGATAAAGGATTCCTCAATTCTTATTATGTACAAGCAAGGCTAGTCTACCCAGTCAATCAATTGCGCCAATCATGAATTAGACGAGTTCCAGCGGAACGCTCGTCATTAATATACAATAAATAATATAAGCAGATACCGTTCCCTGCCCGTGTGACAGATTTGCAGTATCTGTGGGAACCAGCCGGCCTGCCGGGCACTAATAGTCCCAAAGAGGGCTGCCATGTAACAACTCGAGAATCCATTCTCTCCATGCAATTATTATTTTATTTAACTTAGTAGCCTCTATGTTAAGTAAAATTCCATGCCGTGGATCATGGTCATTCAGAATGAGTACTTCCGTACAAAGTACGATATGTCCAACTCTATAACGATACCTGTGCGGTTAGGTTGTAGGTCTTACATAGCGTAATACAACAATTAAAACTAACCACGGAATAAGTCATGCCTTGACCATAAAGTACACATGTTGCTTTGTAGAAAAATAAATAAATTAAAGCCTACATATGCCTGTATGCCAATATTCGGGATCAGCCAATCGATTACAATAGTTCATAATTAATATGAACGTGTCTCATTCATTCAATTCAATAAGACGACTAGTCAATCTCTTAGTTCCAATTAGAAACGCATGATCAATTATTAGTCAATGTCATAATCAATATCAATCAATGTTAATTCGGGACAAGAATCAGTCAAAAGGCATCATGGGTTAGAGTTCATGCGGCTGAAAAATTATAGAAGTTCATGCGGCAGAGAATGCATATGTGGTCAGGATCTCATGCGGTCAGGAAGTGCCATGCGGCTACGAAAAACAGCAGTCAACAGCATGCGACCACAAAAAACAGCATGCGCCAGGAAACAGCATACGTCAGGAAACAACATGTGCCAGGACAACATGTGCCAAGAAACAGCGTATGCCAGAAAATAGCATACGCCAAAAAACAGCATGCACAAGGAAACAACATGCGCCAGGAAACAGACAGCATGCGCCAGGAAGCAGCATGCGCCAGGACAGCATGTGCCAGAAAACAGCATACGCCAGGACAACATGCGCTAGAAAACAGCATGTGCCAAGAAACAGCATGCGCCAAGAAACAGCATACGCCAGGACAGCATGCGCTAGAAAACAACATGTGCCAGGAAACAACATGCGCCAAAAAATAACTTGTTCCAGGAAATAGCATGCGCCTGGACAGCATGCGCCAGCAAATAGCATGGCAACAGCTTTTTGCCAGCAAACAGCATGTACCAGAAAACAGTATGCGCCAGGACAGCATGCGCCAACAAACAGCATGCGCCAGCAAACAACATGGCAACAGCTTTTTGCCAGCCAACAGCATACGCCAGGAAATAACATGTGCCAGCAAACAGCATGCGCTAGGAAACAGCATACGGCAGGACAGCATGCGCCAGCAAACAGCATGACAACAGCTTTTTGCCAGCAAACAGCTTGCGCTAGGATAGCATGTACTACTCATCTTCCCCAACCAGCCTCCAATGGCCATGAAAACCCATGAACTAAAAGACCATAAATCACTCAAAATAAGTCAAATCAGGACTTCCAATAGTCTAAATTGGGTAGAATCAAATTTCCTATGACATGGAACCATCAAAACTTGAAAAATAACAAAGTTACTAGATCAAAACCTAAAAATTTTGAAAATATATTAAACTTAGATCTACATGAAATGAGCCATGGGAATTGAAAATGCTAAGTACTAAAGTGTCTAAGAATATTGAGAGGAAGACAATAGAACAACAAAAATAAAAATCTATCAAAAAGCAAGTTGGCACTTGCCTAGCCCTCCTAGGTTGGTGGGGGAAAGTTATGAGGAAGAAGAAGAGAAATGAGAAGAAGTAATGAAGAGAGAGAGAAAGGGGATGGGGCTTTAAATGAAGGAGTGGTGGTAGGTGGGTTCATGTTGAGCAATCCAAGACCGAAAAATAAACCAACTCGGACCGAACCCAAAAGTAAAGCAGAAAGTAAAATACAGAAAGTAAAATACAGAAAAATAATTAGCAGAAAATTAAAAGAATTTAAATACAAAATAATACATGATAAATATTAAATAAATATATTCCAGCAGTACATGTATTTAGAATACGTATTCCGGGAATGAGAAGTGACATTGTTACTTTTATTATCCAAATAAAAATCTTTTTACTCAATTGTTTCTTAAATTTTATATATATTGATTTTTACTCCGCAAAACCCTTGAAATTTCGAGGACGAAATTTTTTTAAGGGGGGTAGATTTGTAACTCCCAAAATCATATTCCGTGAATTTTGAAATTTTTTTAATTTTTCTTGGATTTAATATTGTTTTCCGCGAAAAATCTAATTTCGATCGAATAGTTGATTTCGAGTGTTAATGATTTTTTTTGTCAAATTGAAAAGTATATTTGAATACTATTTTTTTAAATTATTGATTTGATTTATTTTAGGAATTTTGTAATAGAATGCATAAAGGAATTGTTTTGTGGCTAAATTCTATTACTACAGTTGATTTCATAATAATATTCCTGTTGATTTCTTAATTGTATTATTTAAAAGACAAATAATATTATTAACTATTCTCGAAATTATTTAATAGTAAGTAGTGAAGGAGAATTAGTTTTATTAACAGTTGTAATTTTGTAATTGGGAAAATTTGTTTAAAAAAAAGTGTTTGAATATTCAAATTTGAAAATATGTTAAAACAGTTTTATATTTTGAAATCTGTTAAAACAGTTTTATATTTTGAAAATCTATTTTAAAACTGTTCGAGGAAAATGTTTGGATTTTGTATTTGAAATTCTATTGATAATTGAAATTCTGTTGAAAATCTATTTTCTATTATGTTTGTGAAAAACTGTTCAAATTTGAATTTAAAAATCTTTTACTAGTTATTCTAGTTTGGCCCCAAATCGGAACCTTATTACTGCTCTGCCATTATCCTACTATAGGAAATACCACAGATATATAGTTATTTACTACATTGCCATCGTTCCTACTGCACTCACACAATTATTATTTTACTATAAATAATGCACACAAACCCATGTACAATTTCTGACACACATCAGCCACGTCATAAATTCCCTCTCTCTCTCTATTTTCTCTCTCTCTGTTTTCTCCCTCTCTCCGATCATTCTCTCTGGCCAATCGCTGCCGCACCCTCGTCGGAGTTGCAGAGCACGACTGCCACCTTGAAGCCGAGCTGTCCTCCGTCACTTTGACTCACCACCATCATCGTAGAGCACTCCGCCACCGAAGTCCGAGCTTCTCCGCCTCCACCACCTCGAGCCAGTCGCCGATACTACTTTTCTACGACCACCAGATAGGGCTCCGTCGATAGCCGGATCTGGCTAGATCGGAAGCCGAACCACCACTTCGAAGCCACAACCTCTCGGAGCCGTCATTCTAGATCTGGTTCAACCGACGGCCGCAACGGGTTGGAGCTCTTCCGACCATGTTGTCGTCAGATCCGCCGAGCCTTAGCCATACCTCCGACCGGGCCTTCGTGCGAACGCAGCTGCTCTTCTAGCGCCTCGTCTTCGCGGTCGAGCTCGACGAGTCGGTCGCCAGTGAGGTGAGGTTTTCTCTTCGTCATCTTCTTCTTGATCTTCCTCTGCTTCTTGCTAAAACTGTTGTGATGTTAATTTGGAAAGAAGAGGGATTTTAGGGTTAGGTTTATTTTTGGTTGAGGAAGATGGAACCTAGGGTTTCCTTTTCACTGGTGAGAAGGAAGAAGATGATTAGGTCCTACAGTATCGGCTGAGGAATAGATGGGAGGGAGGAGAAGAATTAGTAAGGTTAGAGTTTATATTAGAAGGAGATGTAGAGGAATCTTGGGATTGGTTTTCTTGCTGAGAGTAATATAAGTGGAGATTAGGAATTAGAATGAGTGGATGGGTTGTTCGGGTGGGAGAAGAACTATAAGAGTAGGGAGAGTGAACGACTGGGGGAAGAAGAAGTGTTGAGCTAGGGATTAGAAATGGGGAGAAGAAGGAGTTAGAAGAATGGTGGGGATGATGTTGGTACCAGTGCTGAGTTGTAGAATTGAAATGGAAAGTCTTTCTCTTTCCTATTCAATTTCATGATGACTCTTTGGAAACTGTGAGAAAGAGTGGGAATTAATAGTTCGGCTAAGCATGAATGGAGGAGAGTGGGAAAATACTGTTCGGCTGAGAGGAAGTATGAGTTTGGCTTTGGAGAGTCATCTATTATTATTCTTATTAATTGATTCCTCTCTAATTGTCCTTTCGAGAATTGAAAGGTCTGATCGGCTGAATGGAGAGTGAGGACTCTGTGATGAGTCTTCATTTATTTTTCTTCTGAATGCATGTCAGAGCAATTAAGATGCCACGACTTTTGACCGTTGAGTTTGAGAGAGTTCTCTCCATTACTTGCATTTAATGCTCTGAACAAGCAGTAGGTTCTCGGATGTGGGGATTAATTATGACCCTTTGAAATTGGAGTGGGCTGGGTTGAACGTGGGTTTAGAAAAGAATTTAGAAGAATAATTATAACAACAACAGTTTGTTTGAAGGCTGGGCTGGACTTGTATTGGTTGGGGCCAGTGTTGGGTCTGGGCTGAATGAAAGGTTGGTTTAGGATTTTTAATTTTTCTCAGAATTCTACTTGATTATTATGGAATGGGCCGGGTTGGAAAATGGAATCGGGCTTAGTTTTTAAAACAGTTTAAATTTTGTTTGATTTAAGTAGTAGAAGTTTAACAGAAGGGTCTTGGGCCATTTCGATGGGCTGATTGTTGGGCTGGAGTATTAGAGATAGTTTAAAGAAAGAATAATAATAATCAGCAGCAGTAACAAGAGTAGTTGGGCTTGACTGGGACTGGGCCGCATGGGCTGGGCTTGGGACTACAGTATATAGAATAGGTTGGGTTAGAATATATGGGTTAATAGTTTTGCAGCATTAATATTAATATTTGGTGGGCTGGATGCTTAGTTTAATTAATGTTAAAAATTTTGTGTTATTAAATGCTATTTCCTTAACATTGTTATATTATCATTAATATCATTTATTTTCTATTACTATTAAATAAAGTTTGGTTATTAATTTTTAGTAACATTTGGATTAATATAGTTAGAAATTTTGGTGGCATTTAATTAAAGAGTATTTTGATTAAAAACTTAATTAAGTATTAGTTATCAAAGCTAATATTTTAATAGAAATATTGTTAGATTTAATTTAGAATAAATTAATATTTTGTAAATGATAGATTTCAAGTATTTTTTAAAAAATAGTTGAAATAATTACTTTTGCTTCAAGCTATAAATATATTATAGTTTCTAAAATATTGCTAGCTAAAATAAGTACATAATTTTAACTAGGATTATAGTGACAGCTAACAAATTTTGGTTAGAAATGATTTAGTTGACCTTTGTCATTATTTCAAAACCCTAATAGATTGTACAAAATATTATCAGGTGATTTACAACCATGCAGTACTACTCTCGTGCAACCAAACCAAGGCAAGTACACTGACTCGACTTGTACTCTGTATTTTCTGTCTTACATTCATGTGCCATGTTCTCATATCGGACACGAGATACACACGATTGCCTTGTACCTTGTTCATTGCTTGTGAGTCATTGTTTAATGCGGGATTGGGGGGAATATTAGCTTTTGTGTGACCACACCCAACATAGGTATTGTGGATAGACTAATCGTACATTTTACGTACGATAAAGTCGTACCTTGTAGAATTGATTGACTCATTGACTCAATGATTGATTGTGCTCCTAAGCCGGTCACACATTAGTTTAATATTTCAAATTGTCACACTTGCATTGATTGTCGTGATTCATTGCCTTGTACATTGATAGCCGTGTTCATTGTCTAGCATATTGATTGTCGTCCATTGTCTGCAGTTTCATATTTTATTTCTGGTACCGTAATTTCATTTCCTATTATGGTATTCTGGTTTCACCTTGTATTTTGTATTACAGATTATATTGTATATTGCTCTTGTCAGGGTTTACTTTGCTCTTTTCCTGACAGGATACGTTGCAGGTGAGTGGGAGATTACATGGAGCTTGTAATTGTATTGGATATTGTAGCTTTTCTTTTAGTTTATTTTTCTGGAGATTGTATCTTGGATATTCATTATTGTATATTTATTTCATTTGACCGGATTTGTCTTCGGCTGATTTTGTATTAAAAACTTGATGGATATTCGTGATCATTCTGGGAACGTTATAAAAGCTGTGTTTGTTTATATTACATTATGACTTGGAGTTTTCCTTAGTATTGTACAGCTTACTTCATCGTATCCATCGACGAAGGCTGGGTATGTCCGACTCGTATCCGATTATTCGGGAGCGGGTCATGACATTGAGTCATTTCGAGTTTAAGTCAGGAATCGCCGCAAGGCAAGTTGGTTAAGTGACACTAAGTTCAAAAATCTTGATTGGATCAGTTGATGATCAAAGTAGCAAGGGCCGCGAGACGGCGATATGGTTAAGTCTCACTGAGTTGCGAGGCACGGCCTCAGCAAGGATTTGTAGCACGGTCATACGGAAATAGATCCTCATCGCGTAGTGCGTCTCTGATTTTAAGCCGTAAGGAAAACACGACTTGATAGGTTAACGTTGTCAGTACGAGAAGAGTCTAAAGGCAAGATATATGTTAACGTTGCGTTGCAAGCACGAAATGGACTTGAGACACAAAATAGGCCAAGGCGTCTGTCATAAAACTGATCCTAAGGCAAGAGTAGAAAGACAATCATAAAGGGGACTATGTTGCACAAAAGTAAATCAAACGTGTTGGTTTTGTATGGGTGGGCGAGTAGCTCATTCCACCAGTACAGTTGAGTAGTGACACCCACATAGTTTTTATGTGCAGGCACAGGTAGAAGCTCGTGGCACGGAGTTTGCTTGGATGCGTCGAGGCATGGAGTTCCTTGGCGATTCAAAGCGTGCGACCGTATGGAGTCAAGACTTATACGGGACATAATGTATGGACGTCGCCTTCCGAAGCTTCCGCTGGCTCAAGCATGGTATCAAGAGATGAGAGAGAGCAGAGTAAACTTACAATATGAGAAAAGTGAGCTCGAGAGACTGTAATATTGGCCTTGCGCCCTTTGTAATCTTTGTTTCAATATCAATAAAAAGCTTCTTTGAATAACTTGTGTTTTGCTTTAAAATTCTTGTTGCTATTATTCAATGTCTCTGCATGGGACTTCTGTGCGACGACCCCGTCGCAGCCGCTGAAATCGGCCTTTATGGAACCCGCCTTACACGAGCGCAATCTAGGCTCGTGCGGCATCACGCCTTAGCGAGGACGATCGCACCTACGAGAGCGGGGCGTGACAAACATGGCGCCGTCTACTACCTTTGCCTCATTCTAGCAGACGTACATCCCCAAGAAGTGGTCATTCCTCTTCTGGAGAGCCCTTCGTAATATCCTCCCCACCGATGACAATCTCAACACTATCGAATTCAGCCTTGCCTCTGCGTGCACATGTTGCTCTGATCGACAATCAAAAACAGCTAACCACATCCTCAATCAGGGGGACCTACCGGTCAAGGTTTGGAACGCTGTTTTTTGACGTTACAGAATTCCTCACGGAGGCGACAACTTTTACTATCTCATGGCAATGCACCTGGGCTTCAGCATCCCATGGCCACCAAATCGTCGCTGCGACCGCCACGTGGGTCATCTGGAAAAACTGGAACAAGATGAGATACGAAGGTCGCCAGTATAGCGCAGACCAACTTATTTGGGAGACCATTCGTCAATGCCACAAATGGAGACCCCTTTGTAGGCATGACCGGAGGCTTTCTGGAACTCTCTCCTATCCTCGGTTTAGCCTTTTTGGTTTCTTGTTTTCTCTTCTTTTGTCAGTATACGTGTATAGGCTTCGACATTTTGCGCCTCATGGTATACTTGTATAGGTTCGGCCTTTTCGACCTTCATGAATAAAATTGGTCGTTTCCTCTCTCTTTCTATATATATATATATATATATATATATATATATATATATATATATATATATATAAGTAACATTTATTTATTTGTTTTACAAATGAATAATTATTATTTCTTATTATGAAATAAGTAGTTGAACAATAGAATGAATATATTTAAAATTATAGATGCAAGCATATATATGTCAATTGTTTTTGGACATTAATGTTTTGTTCTATACGTATGGATGTTAGTATTAAACTAGAACATTTAATTCTTTATTAATACATTGTATACATACAGTAACTATAGTCTTTATGTTAAGCTATGCACAACAACAAACAATGTATGATTTAATGCAATCGATAAGCCACCCTTCTTATTAGTAATGCACTCCTAGCCATAATGGTAGAATTTTCTTTTGGCCTATTTTCAATTTATTCGACCATTTTTTGCTCGCTCGTCAGATTGACACGGAACTTGCATCATCGGACTCGTCACGTGACGCTAGTCCTATGACTCAAGTTTGGTGCAAATCTGAGATCGTAAGCGCAACACCGTTTTGCGGGCCCCATGGTCCAACTCAATGGACAACCTTGTCACCGAGATATCAGAATCCAATTATGAAAGTACCGTTGGATTCATGGCGTAAAACTGGATTCACGAACACTAAGTTTGTAAACTTTTGAGATATTGGATACCGACAACGCGATCCATCGTAGGATCCCGCAATAGCTTAAAAATTACCAATTTGCCTGTGTCCAGACTTGGACATGTTGATATCTATTTGTAACTATTTTCTCATTCCGAAATCATTTGTGATATTTTACAGCAGGCACTTATGCATTTCCTAGGACTGTACCCGATCATTGCCAAACCACTGCTCAGGATCCATGCAAGTGTACCTTGCCATTGATACGTAATTGATGTACTTTACTCTAGTTGCAATTCTTGTTTCTTATTTAGTTTGATAAATAGTTACTACTTACATAGAATCTCGTCAATACAACATGTCCGATCAAACTTGGGTGTCGATATCCGTACGCGGGTATTGGGTAATGACGATAGGCATTCTGCATATATATGAACATGTCCTTTGACATGAAAGGCCTTAGGACACTGACACCTCATTATACGGAGTTGCTTACATGATAATTCATGGTTTTAACTCTGTTATAGGTTAGAGGAATATTTGCTTGATATGGTTAGTGTTACTTGACATGACACGATAGACTAGTACATGGGGTGGGGAGAACATAAACTGATTCATCGGGCTACCTAATAGATACACGTTTAGTTATTGTCTCTATAGCCGGGACATGACTATTGCCCATACTTGTATACTGTGGCCTCTGTAGCAGAGCTTCAGTATTTACTGGTACGCCTGAGGTCCCCCGACACGGTGCCTATGGCATAATAGTCCGATGTACAGAGCTTGTTCTCACTTGCATTACACTTAGACTGGTTTACATAAATACCCTTGAGTAGTTATCTTGGGTACTTTTATTTACTGTCACTTGGCATGTTGTATTTTTGTACCTTGTTATGTCCCCTGAGGACCTGGTCATCTCAATCAGGTGTAGCTGAGGAGGCATATACTGAGGTGTACGGATCAGGTGATGTTGCAAGAGACGTACCTATACAGGAGGACCAGGTTGTGCCAGAGGACTTCGCATGAGTATGTAGTTCATCCATCTTTGGATGATTATTTCTTAGCAGACTTTGTGTTGAGACTTACTATTTATTTCCTGTTGTTTATTGTCGGGATGTACCCGAGACATTCTCTAGTTTTTATTTGCTAGACAGCTCTTTTCATGTTATTCAGACTATCTTATTTATCCTGTCTTGGCACTCTTGATATTTGAATAATATTGCGTGGATGAGATTAGCATTTTACCTGTGGTCATTTATTGTAACTAAATTACTTAGATAATTATAGCTTAAGTACTTCTTGGAGATGTACTGCTGGCATGTTTCGTATGCCTAGTCCCACGTACTTTGGGACTGGGGCGTTGCATGTTTTTGTGGTGGCCCATCCAGATCTGAATATCATTTCGGATACATAACTGTATCGATATAAGCATGTGACTAGGATAGGAAAAGGATCATAGGATCTCATCCACATAAATTACTCGTCTTTGATCTCTTCACATCGATTTCAAATTAATTGCTTGGCTTGCATCCTGCTTTGATATCATTTGTCCTAATCTTGTAAAATATATTACACGCAGTACGATGGACCCACGAGAGATCAACGAGACACCAGTAGACACTCCTCAGGATGTAATCATCAACCAGGATGACGCGATTACACCACCAGTTGGAGGTTTTCCTGCCCACCAAGTCAATACAGCGGACCCACAATCTTCGAGATTCAGGAGGGAGGACATACCACCGATTTCCACCGCTGCCACAGATACCTCAGATGCTGTTTATCCAGATGGGACAGGCGATGGATCCTCAACACATGTTTCAAAAGTTTATGCTATGAGGCAAGCACAACAGCAAATCCAGATGGAGGCACAGTTGAGGCAGTCTGAGAGCATGCGAGACAGCATAGTAGAAGAAATAGCGCAGGCACCTCCACCAGCTCCACAACCATCGATGGAAACCATTGTCGAATTTCGCTAGCTGAAGCTAACTCCTTTCTTAGGCAAAAAGGATCCAACAGCGGTCTATGAGTGGCTTACCAATATCCAACATCAGTTGGAAGCAGCTGAACTTCCAAAGTACCGTTGGATGATCGCCGTCAAGATGCAACTGACTGTCAACGCTCATGACTGGTGGCTTTTAGAGGAGAAAAGGTTGGGACCAGATAATGTCACTTGGGAGGAGTTCTCCAAGCTCTTCCAAGAGATGTTCATCCCAGCTACTTTCAAGACGGAACTTCGGGATAAGTTTATTTATTTTATCTAGGGTAACATGACATTAGAAGAATACAATGCTGAATTTCTATGCCTTAGTAGATATGTGCCAGTCCTGATTTAGACAGAAGAAGAGAAGGCGAGAAGTTTTATGAAGGACTGAGCTACGACTTGAAGAATTTTATTGGAGCGGCTGTACCCACTACTTATTTAGGAGTACTCACTGCTGCACGACGTATGAGACGCATACAGAGGAAAGAGGCTATTCAGAAGAGGCTGCTTGTACCAGCCTGATCATCCCAGGGAGGACCGGCAAAGAGACCCACGATACTACACCAGCAGAGGCCACTAGTAGCGGCATAATCTACTTGTCATTACTGCGGCAAGAGGGGACATCTTTCAAAGGATTGTAGACGTAGGTTGGGATCATGTTTGGGATCAGATCGGGCCAACATTCAGTACGAGATTGTCCAGAGTACCCCTGACCCGCACCAACGTCACAGTTGCCAGCACCGAGGCCAGCCCCACAGCCACCCAGACCAGTATATCCAGTACCGAGAGTTCAATAGCCAGGGGTTAGAGCCATGCGACCACCGACACCTGGAGGATTTTAGCCAAGGCCACCCTTGGCACCACAGGCAGCATTATTTCAGCAGGCTCAATAACAGAGGGCACCAATACCAGGTCGTGGCCAGGCTTATGCCATGATTGTAGAAGAGGAGCCGACTACATGAGAGGTGATAGCAGGTACTATCTTAGTAGCATCTTTATCTTCTGTAGCCTTATTTGACTCAGAAGCATCATATTTTTTTATCGCTGCTAGCTTCGTAGCCACACATATAGTAGCCACATCACTACTTCCTAAGACAATGAATATTCTGACAGGATGAGGGATTATTCCCGTTAGTGACACTTGTAGATCTTGCTCAATAGTTATATGTGGCAGAGAGATGTGAGCACAATTTCTAATATTTTTAATGTCGAATTATGATGTTGTACTTGGTATGGACTGGATGAGTCAGTACCATGCAATGTTGGACTGCCGACTCAGAAAGGTTATATTCAGACCACCCGGGCATTCCGAGTTTGAATTTTTTTTCGTGGAGCTAGAGAGCAAGGTGTCTCACCTACATTAAGGGCACAAATTGCTGATGAAGCGAAAAAACATCCGAGGATTATATCGGAGTTCATGGATGTATTTTCGGATGACTTGCCAGGTTTACCACCTGATCGGAAAATAGAATTTACCATTGACCTAATTCCAGGAGCCGAGCCGATTAAATCAATTGTTTATCGGTTAGCGCCAAGGGAATTAGTGGAGCTGAAGAAGCAAATAGATGACCTTCTAGACAAAGGTTTCATTCAAGATAGTATATCACCATGGGGAGCACCTATCCTTTTTGTACCAAAGAAGGACGGGTCGGTTCGCATGTGCATTGATTACAAAGCTCTCACTATGGTAACCATCAAGAACAAGTACCCCTTACCGTGCATAGACGATCTGTTGGATCAACTAAGTGGAGCTTGTATATTCTCAAATATCGATCTTAGGTCTGGATATCATCAGATCAAGATGCAGAAGGAAGACATCCCGAAGACAACATTTCGAACCAAGTACGGATACTATGAGTTCCTGGTTATGTCGTTTGGTTTAACCAACGCACCAGCTGTGTTTATGAGTATGATGAACATGGTGTTCCATCAGTACTTGGACAAGTTTGTAGTCGTGTTTATTGATGACATCTTAGTATACTCCAAGATCCACGAAGAGCACGAAGAGCATCTTCGTATAGTACTAGAGACCTTGAGGCAGGAGAGGCTGTATGCAAAGCTGAGCAAATATGAATTTTGTATGGATAGAGTTCCTTTCCTTGGACATATCATTTCAGGGGATGGACTCTCAGTAGACCCGAAGAAGACAGCTATAGTGGAGTCTTGGCCTACACTAACATCTGTAGCAGAAGTGAGGAGTTTCCTTGGACTTGTCGATTACTATTGGCGGTTTGTGAAAAACTTTGCACGGATCGTAGAGCCTATGACACGGTTGACACGCAAGGACCAGGAGTTCTGATGGACAGCAGATTATGTAACACCCAGTTTTCCAAATAAGGGTAATTTTGAAATTTTATAATTATAATCGTTTATTAATGATATTTAAATTATAATATAATTTTTGGTAATTTTTAATTAATTTAAAACTATTTTAAATATTGAAATGTGATTTTGATGGTTAACTAGTTAAACCCTAGAATTGCTAAGCCTAGAGACTAACCTAGATGTTGACTCTAGTTAAGGTGACTTGATTAGCATGGTGAGACCCTAGTCTAACTTAAGTCAATCTAAGTTAGTCATGTAGGAATCAAGACTTGAATAGAAGTCTTAGTGAATTGGTCAATAGGCTTGATACTTAGAATTTGGTTCCATGACTAGTGCAAATAGGTCCATAGCCCATTAGACTCAACCCTAACCCTAACTATCACTTTATAACCAGCCACCTAAGGCTATTTCCCCTATAAATAATCTCTTCATTTATTGTTCTTGCCACTTTATTGAGGTTTCAATATTTTAGAGAAAGAGGTAATGTCATTTCTTTCCCAATCCCTAGATTCTTCATTTTAATTCCTTTTCCACTCTTGTCTTTTGCATATGATCCTAATCTAGCTCTATTTCGTTTTCATGGAGAGAAATCTCAGGTTTGAACCAAATTGGAGCATTTGGCTATCAAGGAGAGCACCCCATTTGAGACTTTTCCTTGCAAATTGCACCTATAGGTAAAATCCCTTAAATTGATTTAGTATTCTGTTTCTTTGCATATTAGACTAGCCCTAAGTGTCTCCTAGCTGTCCCTAGAGTTTGGGCAAATTTTGTGTCCGTTTGGTGTCCGTATCGGACACGTATCATGGTGTATGTGCATATGTTTGATGAAATGTCACAAAGGACTTTATTTTCGATTTTTGAAAAACTAATTACATGGAATTATAGATCTATGTGTGTATAATATATTTCGTGAAGACTGAGCACATTTTGTGTCATTTTTGTGTCGAAAACGGTCGTGGACATGCCGCACGACACCGCGCACGGGTGCCCTGCTACCTCGTGTGACACTTCGACACGCAATTTTTGGTAACGGAATGGAGGCCACGACTGTCAGTGTGCCCCCAAAGTTTGGAGAGAGATGGTCGAGTATCGAAGGAGTTATTCGACCCGCACCGGTTCCTCACTGTCGCACACGCACTATACACGCACGAAAAATTGCTATCTGATGCGCTCAATTTACTTGGACACGACACAGTTTCGACCCAGGTCAGGGTATGGGAATCCTAGCCCTACTATGGGCGAACCTCTGTGCCCAAGCACTAGTCACGTATCGTCTTGTTTCGAGAGCACGAAGGCTCGACACGCAATGCACGAGGCAGTCTTCATTGACTGTTTCTCTGAGTTTCACATTCACTGTATTGGACACTTGTGTCCAGTCTTGGACACGAAATGAATGGTGGGTGTTACGACCCGTTACCCAAATTGTTGGGCCGGGCCGAGCCATGTCCAGCCTACGCTTAAGATAAAGCGCAGTAAGCTGTTCTAGAGATAACAAGATAAGACTAAATGTGCTAACAGTTCTATAAGTGAAGAAGAATCATAAATGCTCCAAACACAAAAGTCGTCGTATATACTAAAATATCCAAGTACAAGTGAACTGAAATGTAAAACTGGATACATGTCCAGTTACAAAATGATATAGTCTAATACATGACTACACTAAGTATCCCAAGCAGCTAAGCAAACTAGACGAGTCTCCCCGCAGGAACATCCTCGTATGGCAAAACCGGGTCCTCGGCAGTGACTCCATAATACGAATCACAGAGCAACTCCTCCTCAGTAAGTATACCTACAACGTTATCCTGTCAGGACGGGAGCAAGTACTAAATCTAGCAAACTAGCATATGAAACATGGAAATGAACATGAGAGGAATAACTGGAAAGCATGGCATCACACAGTCTATCATGGCAAGGACACATATGTCATAGAGACAGATGTATATGTAATGTTTAAAACTGTAGCAGGTACGTGATCGGTCAATAGGTGTACAATGTACTGAGGCACAATGTAAATAAAATGTACATACGTACAAGTGTAAAGGCGATATATGTACACACGTACAAATACAGCTTGGAGAGTAAGGCCTACGGCGCAGTATCATATAAAATGTAACTTTGCTCGGTACTGAAGAGGGGGTATGATCACGTACTCTACTATCAGTTTCCCCATAACCTATATTCTAATAATGTGAGAGATACATCAAGACTGTTCTAAGCATGGTAGTAACTGAAAGTACAACATGTAGAGATCTAACTTGCTACCCCAAGGATCAGCATTTAACATGGTGGAGTTTGCAGTTCATTTTATGTGACAATATGTAAAGTTCGTAGAAAGTACTTGCCTCTAGCAAAGTAAAACAAGCTGCGATAAATGTGCTATGGATGCCTGGTAACTCGCCACTGTAGAAATAAATGCATAAACTTAGCTTTACACTAAGCTAAAACACTAGGACACTAATTTGTGAAACACGACTTGTGACTGGGCACCTAGCCAAAATGATGACTTGGCATAGGAGACCAATGTGGGGCGACACACTATGTTAACTAACTTTCTAGGGTCTTTGCACTAGTGAGGGTTGGGGTTCAACACGACTAAAACTCCAGTTAACACAAAAAGCTACAAGTCGTAATTAATCAATAAATAAATCAAAAGATCATTGTGTTCTAACAATTTTAGAGATAGGCAAAAAGTCTAGTTTTTCTTAAAGCAAAGTACCAAAACGATCCTTGCTAACTATAGAAATTTATTATAATTTTTCTGGAATTTATCAACCAGTATAAATATTTTATAAAAATCAGTTTTCCTAAGTATACAGAAAATGAGTTTTGGTTTCATATGCCAACCTAGTGGCAAAACAGTAAATTAAATACTACAAAAATTATACTAAATTAGCTAACTTAACATAGTATCTAAAAACTATTTTTCCATAATTTTAACAATACTTTAAGTATTTTTAGAAAATCAAAAACAGCAATGCACACAATAATTAATTATCTGCGTATTTTGTCCATGTATATAATTTGAACCAAAGTTCAAATACAGGACCCAAGGCCATGAATCAAGTCCAATATGACTTGTACAGGTCTTGAATGTGTGAAAACACATTTGAGCCCAAATACCCATGCTAGGCGTGGACACCAAATGGTTGCAGTAATTTAAATACAATAAAATACAATTTGAAAATAGTCAAAATAATATTATTATTTTAATAAGGCAAAGTTTTACATAGTAACTATGAAAGTATGAACATTATTTTATATAAATAATTTACACTAAGCTAAGTAAAACACACATAGGAACTAATATATATATATACAAATATATGTATATACACATACATATAAGAAAATACTTATCCATATAACATATATATATATATACAAAATTAATGTATACATATACATATAATAGTACATAAATGATAATATATACACAAAGAAATATATATACATAAATATATATGTATACATAAGACATATATATATATACATACATAAAATAATAAAGTATATATATATATATATATATATATATATATATATATATATATATATATATATATATATATATATATATATATATATATAAACAGCAACTATATATACCTAAATATAGTATATATATTAATACATATATATATACAAAAATATGTATATACATATATATATAAATATACCTAAATAACAAAAAAAAAAGAAAAAGGAAAAAGAAAAGAAAAAGAAAAGGAAAAACAGCAGGGGGGGCTCGAACCCTGTCCTCAGGAAGGGGGGGGGGGGGTATTTTAAGTACTGCGCGCTGGACAATGGGCCAGTTGGCCCGTTTGTTAGGAATAGGGTTTTAATACATTTATTTAGGTTAGAAATTAATTAAACATAATAAAAAAAAATATAAACCATCCTGTGTCCTGACAGTTAAGGACACAGGGTTTTCTCGTGTCCGTGCTTCGCACGACACGCACGAACCCTAGTTCTCGTGTCCAGCTACTGGACGAACATCCCCGTGTCCTGGCGAGTCTCTCACGTGAAATCGAGACACAGCTGACACGAAATGAAGCTGACACTTACGTGTCCGGCCGTCGAAGTAGGTTTCGGGGGTGCTGACGGGCGGAGGAGACGTCGTGGCGGTGGCGGAGTGGTGGCGCTGGGGTCGGCTCGTCGAGGCGAGTCGAACGGTGGTGGTGGCGACTGGCGACAATGGACGGTGGGGCGGCGCTAGGGTACGCCGGAGTTAGGGTTTAGAACCTAGGGTTTTCGCCGGAGATGAAGGGCTACGGTGGTCGTGGTGGTGGGTAGAGCTAGGGTTTTGACTGGAGGGTCGAAGGGGGGTTTTAAATAGGGGCTTAGGTCGGTGGATTGGCCGGGGAAGGTGGGGAAAAGTAGGTCGGTCGGTCGCCGGCGACGTGGCTAGTCGTCGGGGGCAGTTAGGGTTAGGAATTTCGTTTAGGTCCCTGTAGTTTAGGAATTTACGAATAGGTCCCTAAGTCCCCAATATGTAAATAGAAATTGCATTCCATAATTAAAAACAATTCATTAATTACAAAATACTATCACAACAATTAAATAAATTGCATACTGACATAAAAACAATTCTAAAAATTACAGAATGATATTAAAACAATCTAATTAATTGCAAAAGTTAATTAAAATATTTTAGAAAATTGCAAATTGATATTTTAACATTTAAAACTCATTTAAAATTCATTTAAAAATTCTAGAAAATTCCTAAAATTATATTAAATTATTTTAAAACCAATAATGACATTTAAAAATTAATTAACACTAGTTTAAAAAATTTTGAAAATCAGGGGCTTACAAGTCTTCCCTCCTTGAAAAATTTCGTCCTCGAAATTCACAAGGATTGAAGACCCTACAATATTCTAGCATAGCAAGCAACACAACAAAATGACTAAGGCTACGATCAAAACTAACCTCCCGAAACCTGTTCCGGCTCCGGCTCAAGGACTAGGCTATAAGTCTTCCCCTGGGGTCCCTTGGCTACTGGGCAGTCCCGAATCTGATGGATGGCAGACCCACAAGCTAAACACTGCCCTAACCTCTTCCTGCAGACGACGAATTCATGCCCTAGTCTTCCGCAGAAAGAACATATAGCTCCCTTCTGCTGCTGCTGCTGATATCGGGGTCCCGGGGCTCTAACTGGCGGGGTCTGACGATGCGGTGTAGGGGGATGGTAAGTCTGCGGGGGTGGCGTTGGTGCTTTCTGCTGGAAAGCCTGACGCTTAGACGGTCCCTCATGGTGTACAGAAGCCGGCCTCTTGCTAGACAGAAGACGCTCCTCAATGCTCCGGGCTAACTCTAGGCTCTGGTAGTAGTCAGTCGTACCGTTCGCCACTATAGGAATGCCAATGTCTGGAACTAGACCATGGCAAAACCTACGGGTCATCTCCTCTGGATCAGCAACCAGACTAGGAGCAAAACGGCTCAGGCGACTAAACTCTCCCGCATAGTCATCAACAGAACGGTTCTCCTGCTGGATGTTCTGGAATCGTAGCCCCATGGCTACTCTAGCAGTGGTCGAGAAGAATTTCTTCTTGAACTGGGTCTTGAACTGGTCCCAGGTGGCTCTACCTCTCACGAACAACGGCTCATTCCTGAACCAGACTCCTGCTAAGTCTATCAGCAGAAATCCTGCTGCCTCGACCTGAAGGTCATCCGGCATCCTAACTCCCAGAAGCTTCCTCTCTACAGAATCTAGCCAGTCATCAGCTACTACTATGCCCTCAGTCCCTGAGAACTCCTTGGGATTCAGACCCATGAAGTCCTTGACCGTCCCCGCTCTCTGCCGTGGCTCTACATGTGGTGGGACCACGGGACGTCCCTCAGAACGCTCCATGCTCTGGCGGAGTAGGGTAGTCTGCTCCTGATGGGTCGTTAGGAACCCCTGGATCAGTGTGAGCAGCTGGGTCCCGTCGAGAGTGACGGAAGCCTGGGTGGGTATAGTGATAGGGGGTGGTGGAAGTATCGGGGCCTGCTGGGACTGGGATGTGGAAGGTGGTATCTGGGTCTGTGGATCTGTGGAGTGGGGGAAAGTAGTAGGTGGAGGTGTATCAGTCAACCGGTCAGCTGACTGGATATGGAGGGCCCCATTCTCGGGGGTAACATACTGGGACGAACGAGTAAGCACCATCTAAATTACACATAAAAAGACTTATAAGGACTTATTTAAAGCAAGCAATCATATGCAAGAAAATCTAATTATAATAGCAAACATGTGATGTATTTCCTATGTTACAATCCTAGTATTCCTCTAAGTGTTCTAAGCGTCTTTCCTAATGTTGTCTAATTACCTTAAGTTTCTAATTGCAGGCATGCTTGGTACAATAACGTAACCAAACAGTTTAGTCAGGACCTTGCATGGGCCGCCAAAAAAACATGTCACGACCCGTTACCCAAATTGTTGGGCCGGGCCGAGCCATGTCCAGCCTACGCTTAAGATAAAGCGCAGTAAGCTGTTCTAGAGATAACAAGATAAGACTAAATGTGCTAACAGTTCTATAAGTGAAGAAGAATCATAAATGCTCCAAACACAAAAGTCGTCGTATATAGTAAAATATCCAAGTACAAGTGAACTGAAATGTAAAACTGGATACATGTCCAGTTACAAAATGATATAGTCTAATACATGACTACACTAAGTATCCCAAGCAGCTAAGCAAACTAGACGAGTCTCCCCGCAGGAACATCCTCGTATGGCAAAACCGGGTCCTCGGCAGTGACTCCATAATACGAATCACAGAGCAACTCCTCCTCAGTAAGTATACCTACAACGTTATCCTGTCAGGACGGGAGCAAGTACTAAATCTAGCAAACTAGCATATGAAACATGGAAATGAACATGAGAGGAATAACTGGAAAGCATGGCATCACACAGTCTATCATGGCAAGGACACATATGTCATAGAGACAGATGTATATGTAATGTTTAAAACTGTAGCAGGTACGTGATCGGTCAATAGGTGTACAATGTACTGAGGCACAATGTAAATAAAATGTACATACGTACAAGTGTAAAGGCGATATATGTACACACGTACAAATACGGCTTGGAGAGTAAGGCCTACGGCGCAGTATCATATAAAATATAACTTTGCTCGGTACTGAAGAGGGGGTATGATCACGTACTCTACTATCAGTTTCCCCATAACCCATATTCTAATCATGTGAGAGATACATCAAGACTGTTCTAAGCATGGTAGTAACTGAAAGTACAACATGTAGAGATCTAACTTGCTACCCCAAGGATCAGCATTTAACATGGTGGGGTTTGCAGTTCATTTTATGTGACAATATGTAAAGTTTGTAGAAAGTACTTGCCTCTAGCAAAGTAAAACAAGCTGCGATAAATGTGCTATGGATGCCTGGTAACTCGCCACTGTAGAAATAAATGCATAAACTTAGCTTTACACTAAGCTAAAACACTAGGACACTAATTTGTGAAACACGACTTGTGACTGGGCACCTAGCCAAAATGATGACTTGGCATAGGAGACCAATGTGGGGCGACACACTATGTTAACTAACTTTCTAGGGTCTTTACACTAGTGAGGGTTGGGGTTCAACACGACTAAAACTCCAGTTAACACAAAAAGCTACAAGTCGTAATTAATCAATAAATAAATCAAAAGATCATTGTGTTCTAACAATTTTAGAGATAGGCAAAAAGTCTAGTTTTTCTTAAAGCAAAGTACCAAAACGATCCTTGCTAACTATAGAAATTTATTATAATTTTTCTGGAATTTATCAACCAGTATAAATATTTTATAAAAATCAGTTTTCCTAAGTATACAGAAAATAAGTTTTGGTTTCATATGCCAACCTAGTGGCAAAACAGTAAATTAAATACTACAAAAATTATACTAAATTAGCTAACTTAACATAGTATCTAAAAACTATTTTTCCATAATTTTAACAATACTTTAAGTATTTTTAGAAAATCAAAAACAGCAATGCACACAATAATTAATTATCTGCGTATTTTGTCCATGTATATAATTTGAACCAAAGTTCAAATACAGGACCCAAGGCCATGAATCAAGTCCAATATGACTTGTACAGGTCTTGAATGTGTGAAAACACATTTGAGCCCAAATATCCATGCTAGGCTTGGACACCAAATGGTTGCAGTAATTTAAATACAATAAAATACAATTTGAAAATAGTCAAAATAATATTATTATTTTAATAAGGCAAAGTTTTACATAGTAACTATGAAAGTATGAACATTATTTTATATAAATAATTTACACTAAGCTAAGTAAAACACACATAGGAACTAATATATATATATATATACAAATATATGTATATACACATACATATAAGAAAATACTTATCCATATAACATATATATATATATATACAAAATTAATGTATACATATACATATAATAGAACATAAATGATAATATATACACAAAGAAATATATATACATAAATATATATGTATACATAAGACATATATATATATATACATACATAAAATAATAAAGTATATATATATATATATATATATATATATATATATATATATATATATATATATAAAAACAGCAACTATATATACCTAAATATAGTATATATATTAATACATATATATATACAAAAATATGTATATACATATATATATAAATATACCTAAATAACAAAAAAAAAGAAAAAGGAAAAAGAAAAGAAAAAGAAAAGGAAAAACAGCAGGGGGGGCTCGAACCCTGTCCTCAGGAAGGGGGGGGTATTTT
This sequence comes from Iris pallida, assembly GCA_029216955.1. NCBI lineage: Eukaryota > Viridiplantae > Streptophyta > Magnoliopsida > Asparagales > Iridaceae > Iris > Iris pallida. Next base: position 21,522,303 of record JANAVB010044419.1, read on the forward strand.
AAGTACTGCGCGCTGGACAATGGGCCAGTTGGCCCGTTTGTTAGGAATAGGGTTTTAATACATTTATTTAGGTTAGAAATTAATTAAACATAATAAAAAATATAAACCATCCTGTGTCCTGACAGTTAAGGACACAGGGTTTTCTCGTGTCCGTGCTTCGCACGACACGCACGAACCCTAGTTCTCGTGTCCAGCTACTGGACGAACATCCCCGTGTCCTGGCGAGTCTCTCACGTGAAATCGAGACACAGCCGACACGAAATGAAGCTGACACTTACGTGTCCGGCCGTCGAAGTAGGTTTCGGGGGTGCTGACGGGCGGAGGAGACGTCGTGGCGGTGGCGGAGTGGTGGCGCTGGGGTCGGCTCGTCGAGGCGAGTCGAACGGTGGTGGTGGCGACTGGCGACGATGGACGGTGGGGCGGCGCTAGGGTACGCCGGAGTTAGGGTTTAGAACCTAGGATTTTCGCCGGAGATGAAGGGCTACGGTGGTCGTGGTGGTGGGTAGAGCTAGGGTTTTGACTGGAGGGTCGAAGGGGGGTTTTAAATAGGGGCTTAGGTCGGTGGATTGGCCGGGGAAGGTGGGGAAAAGTAGGTCGGTCGGTCGCCGGCGACGTGGCTAGTCGTCGGGGGCAGTTAGGGTTAGGAATTTCGTTTAGGTCCCTGTAGTTTAGGAATTTACGAATAGGTCCCTAAGTCCCCAATATGTAAATAGAAATTGCATTCCATAATTAAAAACAATTCATTAATTACAAAATACTATCACAACAATTAAATAAATTGCATACTGACATAAAAACAATTCTAAAAATTACAGAATGATATTAAAACAATCTAATTAATTGCAAAAGTTAATTAAAATATTTTAGAAAATTGCAAATTGATATTTTAACATTTAAAACTCATTTAAAAATTCTAGAAAATTCCTAAAATCATATTAAATTATTTTAAAACCAATAATGACATTTAAAAATTAATTAACACTAGTTTAAAAAATTTTGAAAATCAGGGGCTTACAGTGGGACACGAGCACATGTAGGGGGGTTCATTACCAACCTATTAATTTAATTAATTAGTTGTTTTTACATTTAAATTTGTCAATTTCCAATTTTCTGATACGTGACTGTCAGTTAAAATCTGGGAATTCGAATGTGATTAACCTATTTTTTTGTGTGTATAATTCAATCGTTGTGCACCTATATGCATCTGATATTAGCTAACATATTATAGTTGTCTTTAGCATAGGGGAGGAGCTTCGAATTTGCATTTTTGGATTGGAATCTCATTAACTGATACATGTAATACACCATGTTTGTGAACTGAACTGATATATGCATAAACTGAACCCTTCATGTACCTGAACAATAATGACCTATACACACATCGACCCTACACTGAAATCTGGACACATCCACACACTGTTTGTGAAACTAAAATTGTTGTTAACTGAGTTGGGATTTAACCTGTGATCTTTGTATCACTGAATTGGTTTCCTAAACCCTGTCACACAGGTTTTAATCTACACATTGCTATGTATAACTGTTTTGACTAAACCCGAGATAATTCCTGTCATTTGTAATGAAGCTGAGACATATCTAATACATACACATTACTGTCATTAATTGTAATGCCCTGTCACTTAAAACACTATCAACAGTTCACTAACACACACAGCCCCTATCTAAGTTCTGTATACACACACTGAGACTCATGACCACACATGGTTTCACATTGTTTGCATCTCACTAAAAACTCAATTTTCCTAAGATTGCTTGTTAGCACTGTCATTTGATGAACACTGGAAATTGAATCCTGAGACACACAGGTTTAATGTACACACACACAGCCTATACACTCACACACACTGTCACACACACATTGCTATCATGTCACCATGTTTACTGTCATTGAATGACACTGGAAATTCAGCACACACACACAGACACACACACACACGCATACACACACACACACACACACACACACACACACAAAGCAATCCGAGAACACAAGCTACTCCCTTATTCCTGTCACACTACAAATCTCACACAGGCCACCCTCTATTCTATTTCTGTCATGTATTCATGTTTTCTATTGACCCTCACACACTCTATTACATGCCTACACACACACACACATGAACATGTTCACACACATTGCCTTTATCTTCATAGCTCTCTCTATGTGTATATGAAATTACATATAAGTATATATGAATAGATATGTGTAAAGTAAGCTATAGGGTGATATACATATTGCTATATGTGTATGTAGATATATATATATATATATATATATATATATATATATATATATATATATATATATATATATATATATATATATATACATATATGTGAATATAGTGATATATATATGGTGTTGGCCTATAGTGATGTGGTTTGTATTTAGCTCATGGCCCACATTGTGGTTGAGATTCTATATAGGTATAGGCTATGTAGATAATGTGTACATAGATATATGGCCTAGTGTATGGCTATTTGCCTAAGGGATAGGGCCTATGGCCTATAACCTAGATGACATAGTCTAGGGTTGACCAATCTAGACTAGTTTGACCAAGTTTAACTTTGTTTGACCTAGTTTGACTGCTAGGGTTGACTAGAGTTGACCAAAGGTTGACTTTGGCCTAGATTGACCTAGAATCATGTAGAATGCATCGTAATATTTAGATTACTTCATTTTAGACATGTTGTAACTTGTGTTGCTCTGATTAGGAGACATACACCTCTCCTCAGGCAGTACACCCTTGTCGGACATTCAGTTATCAGGCGAGTATATTCTCTGACCGTTTCATACTTGTCTGGATTTATATTCTTGCTCTAGATTACAGTACTTGATGCTGACATGATTATTATCACAGATTGGTACTATATGGATCTTCTTTTGAGATGTTATCCCCTTGTATTCACTAAATACATATTGTGATGTATGTTTCACTTATATATTGTATTTATTGAATACCCTTATCCTTGTATACTCATTGTGCATATTGTACTCTCATTATCACATGAGTCCCATGGATAGACCATTGTACAACTATTGTATAACATTGTACATCTATTGTATAACATTGTACACTATTGTATAAGATAACGTAACTGGAGTGGATCCTTGTGTATTGATTGGAGAGGGGGAGTAGAATTGGTTATGTAATCAAATCCTATTGTACAACATTGTACAACTATTGTATATGTCCATTGTGCACTCACGTACAATGGAGTTACCATTGTATTATCCTAAACCGTTTACATAACCATATTATACTCTAAATCACATATTGCTTACAGTTCTTACTTATCATATATAGATATTTCCTATTATCAAATCTCTGCTGCTTTTCATATACATTCTTCTTTTAACGTTTCATGTATCTTACTCTATTACATGCTTTATTTCTCCTAACTGGATATGAACTACGTGAGATATATTGTGCTGGCTCCCGTCCTGACTGGACCTGCTGAAAATTTTACAGAGGATGATGAGGAACCCTGCACCCCTTACTTGGAGTTTTCCTAGATGACACTCGCGATCTGGACCCCTGGGGAGGTTCAGGCAGCTGCTGAGGATGATACCTTGTATAGTGTAGATAGCTTAGACTGTTCTTTCTTTCATGTTTAGCTGTTGTCCTTATTTTCAGAGTTATATATTTAGAGTTGTTGAGACTTTGATTATTTCACTTCTTATTATACTCAGTTGAGGATTTCTTTATCTATTTTATCGTGCCATATTCTATCTTTAGATTGTGATAGAGTTGTACCTCTGTGTTGGCCTCCTTATGGAGAGTATTTCATGTTATGTTAGTTATAGTTCATGAACTAGAACAACGTTCTACCGCCGACACTGCGGCATAGGCTGGATGCTGTTACGTACTCGTACCCTCACGGTGGGTGCGGGTCGTGACACGTTTTTAGTGGTGGCCCATGCAGGTCGAGTTAATGTTGTGGTATTTGAACTAGACTATCACTACAGCCTGCAGTAGGATTAGGATATATTTTTGAAGGTACTCAATCACAGTTAGAATTTCTTGAGAGATTCCTGGGATGACCCTTGAGAATCTTATTAAACTTTAATTTGAAATCCTTTCCCTTGTTTTATTCGCTTTCACTCCTTGATTATTGAATTTGATTTTTGATGGATCGTTGTTGATTTTGATTTTTTTTCTATCGAGATAAATTTTATGGCCTGAGTTACGATATTTTCTGATAACATATGTTGACGGGAATAACAGGGATGGTAAAACGTCTACTTGATTATGGAACCTGTAGTTTATCGCATCCATATTAGCTGGCATGGCGGAAACATAGAGACCTGACTTCGGATGTACGTATCTTGGTTATGAGATTTAGAATTTCTTGCAGCTATACTAGTCGGTATAGCAAGAATTTCAGACGACATGATTATAGAGGTGCATGCCCCAGTTATGGAATCTATCGTTTATCGCAGCCTTGCTTACTGGCATGGCGAGGGCTCTGAGTAACATGATTTTGGACATACACATATGATTATCAGACTGTATCTTGAGAAGGTTTTTAAACATATCATCTCTATCGTACCTGTAGCTTCCCTTCCCGAAATTTTAAATTATATTTTATTTATTTATTTAAATTAAATAGTGATATTTAGAATTTATAAATAATTATTTAGTTAATTATTACGGTAGATGATTTTAGCCATGATAGAATTTTGGAGTACATGGTGACTAGAAATCGTGGCACTGTTAGTACCGTGACGTGCCTAGACTAGTGTATTAGCCATGCCAAGGAAGGCCGAGCCATATTGATGTCCTAACTAGAAAAACCAGGCCAAGTTATGACATGACCATTATAAATAGTTTAATTATTTATTATTAATATTATTTGACGTCTAGGTGCCCCGGTCATACCAAACTAGTCAAACTGGACCCAAACTGAGCCCAAGCCGTGTAGTCATGCGGCACGTCCAATGACATCGTGTTGATAGAATTTGGGAAGATGGTATTGTATTTCGTTTTTATGATTTAATGAATATTTTCTAGTATTCGTAATTAAATATTGAAATTATCGTTATTAATTGATATTCGGTGATTTTTGTATAAAATGGGTCCTTGTGTATTTTGGGGTTTTTATACTGTAAATAATATTATATATATACACCATCATTGATTTATTGAATTTTATTATTTTTATTATTGTTATTATTATTGTTATTATCATCATCATTGAGGATATTCGTATATGATAGTATTTTATTAACAATGGTCATATTATTTTTAAATAAATGTTATATTGTGTATATAGGAATATATAAGACGTATGGATTACCTATTAAATATTTGTAAATATATATACTCTTAGTATTAATTATAAAAAATAAGTATATATATATAGAGTCATATGAGTATATACATATAAAGGTGTGTATACAAATATATTATATATACGTGTATGTATAGAGGTATATAAACATATATGTATGGATGTGTATATATATATACATATAAATATATATTGTATATATGTAGATGTATACATATAAATGTATAAAGGTATACGGGTGTGTGTATATATATATATATATATATATATATATATATATATATATATATATATATATATATATATATTTATACCTATAAAAAAAATATATATATATTTATACCTATAAAAAAAATATATATATATATATTTATACCTATATTTTATATATATATATATATATATATATATATATATATATATATATATATAATATATATAAAAATATATATATATATATATATATATATATATATATATATATATATATATATATATATATATATATATATATATATATATATATATATAATTTTTTTTTTCCGAACAAGAGCTTTATTCATTTAAGAGAAGTAACTGAAAATACAATCAGCGGCTACTGCAACAATGCAGGCAACACAGGCGAATGCCTACATCGAATCAAAACTTTGCTAATTTGTCTTTTAACTTCAAACAACAGCTGATCTCTATCATAAGAATATGATTCGTAGCGCCACTTGTTCCTATTCTTCCAAGCAACCCAGCATACTGCCCCTACAACGATTTGCTTTAGGTGAAGATTTTTTCGAGACCACCATAGTTTGAAGAAACCCAGGAGTGTTCTATGCTGTCCACGAAGATTAAATGCAGAACTGAGAGGCATCCATATATCTGCAATAAGCTGTCCATCCTTAAAAATATGCATGAGCGTTTCTTGCGCTGGTTCGTTGCAACAATGGCATTTCGACGCCAATTGAAACCCAAGCTTCTGAATTTGGTCATCAGTTGGTAATTTGTCCAACATGATGCGCCACAACAATATAGACCATTTCAAAGGAATGCAGGATCCCCATATATGTTTATAATGAGGATGTTGGATATGAGGGATACGGGTATGAGCCCATGCTGATGACAAAGTGAACGTACCCGTTGGAGATGGCGACCAACGCCAACTAAGGTTGCCTCCGATAAACAAAGGATCAATAAGATGATTTGTTAGCTCCCTGCCCTGGATCAGTCTTTTCCAAATTCTGGATGAGAGGGCATTAGGCATGACTGAATCAACCGAATGCCTTGAACAATATTTCGCACGAAGAAAGCGAGTCCAGAGCAAATCCTGAGTTTTTAATTTCTACCACAGTTTTGAAGTAAAAGCGTTCATAGTTTCTGTAAGGCTACGAACACCCAAACCAGCCTCAACATGTGGTCGTGAGATAGATTTCCAGCCTACCCAAGTCCTCTTGTCCACCCCATCTTTGGCACCCCAAAAGAATCGAGCAAACATAGTTTCCAGCTGATTAATAACACTGAGTGGGGGATTACAAGCAGACAACGTATAAACTGGGATAGAAGTTAGAACCGACTTCAGTAGAACTAACTTACCACCATAAGAAAGGATTCTCTATTGCCATCCATCCAAACGAAGACGAATCTTCTGAATAAGCTCTTCATACATATTTGCATTTTGCTTTCCTGCCATTAATGGACAGCCGAGGTAAATAAGAGGTGGAGAAGCAATTTGAAAACCTAAAATTTCTTGCAAATGTTGAGCGCGCTCTGGTGGAAAGGTATCATGAACATATATTGATGATTTAGAGTAATTGAGTTTTTGTCCCGAGACCAACTCATAGCGCTGCAGAGTGCGAAGAAGATGCTGAACAGATGTGGAATCCCCTGCTGAGAATAGCATAACATCGTCGGCATATGCTAAATGAGTAATGGGGTGACACCCATTAGGAGTATAAAAGGGGGTGAAAGAAGGCCGATGTATGATATCATTAAGATTACGGGATAAAGCTTCTGCCGCAATAACAAACAAAGCAGGGGATAAGGGATCCCCCTGTCGAACACTCCGAAATGCCTTGAAAAACCCTGACGAGGCGCTATTAACAATAGTAGAAAACCAGACGTTATTCAAAAGCTGAAAAATCATGTCAATCCATGACTCATTGAAGCCAAATCTTCTCATAACTGCCATCAAGAAGCCCCAATCCACCCTATCATATGCCTTCATCATGTCAAGTTTGATTACAATATTCCCTCCTCTATATTTTTTCTTCATTTTGCTCATCATTTCCTGGGCCAGGATGACATTATCAACTATTTCTCACCCCTTCACGAATCCACTCTGTTCTTCTGAGATCAATTTAGACATGATCGGGGATAATCGACGAGCTAATAGTTTGGAAATAATCTTGTTCATAACTAAACATAGGCTAATCGGCCTAAAGTCAGTCATGGCAGTCGGATTTTTCTTCTTTGGGATGAGCACAAGAGATGTAGAAGTAATTGATTTAGTAAGATGAAAGCCTGACATAAATAATGATGTAGCAAGAAGGATATCCTGTGCAATAACATCCCAGCAAGTAATGAAGAAAAGAGAAGTATACCCGTCCGGTCCTGCTGCAGAATTGGGATCCAAACTGCGAACCACAGCAAATAATTCTTCTAGAGTTGGGGGAGCAGTAAGAGTTTCATTTTCCTCATCAGTGACCAGTTTCGGGATAACCTGCAGAAAGTCCTCATCCTGCATCGTAGCTTCAGCTTTGTATAACTGCTCATAATACCCATTTGCAATGTCCTGTATATCTGATAGGGATTCTTTAGTCACACCATCCTCCCCAATGAGAGAGTGTATCCGAAGTTTACGATGTTTACTGTTAACACATTCATGAAAGTAGGCTGTGTTCTTATCTCCGTCCATATCCCATTTCAAGCGCGCTTTTTGTCTCCAATAGTCTTCTTCTACTCGCACCCGACGCTTAAGGTTAGCCATAGCATGATGTAAAGCCACCTTATTCTCCAACGAGGCATCCGCTTCAAAAGAAAGCTCTGCAGCTAGTACGTTGTCTTCCACCTTCTTCACCTCCTGAAATATATTGCCAAATGTTTGATGACTCCAATTGGACAAAGCTTTGCGACATGCTGTCATACGCATACCTAACTGAGTAAGGCCATTAGGATGGTTTACTGAAGTCCATGCCGATTGAACAATGGAAAGAAAATCCTCATGCTTGGTCCAGAAAGATAGAAAGCGAAAATGCTTTGGTCCCCTCGCCTGTTCATTTCGTAATGTCAGTAACAAAGGAGCATGATCAGATTCAGTACGGCTCAAATGTTCAACAATAGTTGCAGGGACAAAACGCAAACAGTCATTATCTAAGAAAACTCTGTCCAATCTCGAAGCCTGCCTATCTCCCTCCGTAGATTTAAGCCACGTGAAACTACTGCCTTTGAAGGGAATGTCAGTAATTCCAGCTGCCAATTGGAAGTTCAAAAAATTCTTACATCGAGACAGGACAAGCAGGTAAGCCTCCAACCTTCTCCTCAGAGTGACATACAGCATTAAAATCCCCTCCTACTACCCAAGGCAAGTGATATTGTTGCTGCATAGTTAAGAGCCTACTCCATAATTCTCGTCTACCCTCCTTCTTTCCGTGACCATGCACAAAAGAAAACATGATCTCCTTTGGAAAAATGTCATTATGAACAGAGATAGTAATTGCTTGATCAAAATTATCAAGCAAAACCATTGTGCAAGATTGTTTAGTAAAAACCCATATGTTTCCTCTAGTATTAGCCAGAGCAGCGGCAAACCCCAACTTTAATTGAAAATTTAGAAGTTGGGTATTAGAGACCTTCGGTTCAATGATAACCAGTATTTGAACTTTATGCAATCTGCAGAGACTCTTGATTTTTTAAGAGTTGGCTTAGCCGCAATCCCGCGCACATTCCATATAAGGGTGTTAAGCATTAATGGAGGTGGAGGAGGTACCAGTGTGAGAGAGTTTTCCCGATGATCGAGTGCAACGATCTGTTGGTTCAGGTGCCTTCTTTTGTCTGGTCTTTTTGGTGGCAGTAACAACTCCTTGTGCTGCATTGTCTGCTTCATCCGCCCAGGAGATGACCTTCGTTTGTACTTCTCCTTCTTCCATCTGATCATTTTCATCTAGAGTGTCATGACCCTCATTTTCTGTCCCATCACCCATCTGTTCATCATTAAGCACCACTACAACATCTTGCAAAGGCAAAGCTGCAGCGCTTGGATCCTGCTACATCGGCATTGAATCATGTAATAGAGTATCTTTAGTGGTGGCTGGTGTAGTCTCATTAATGAGAGAGGTATCTTGGGTGGCATGTGTCGTTGGAGTTGCTGCTGTCCCTTCATTCTCGAGAATTATTTCTGTATGTTCCTCTTCAATTTGATCAGCTACATGACTTGGTTGTGGGTCAGCTGGGGCTTCTGTCACCTGAGGTTCTTTGCCTCGATCTTTTGATTTTTGTTTTGCTTTGCACGAGTCCACCATATGACCTTGATGTTTGCAATGAGAACAATATAGCGGAGATGATTCATAATCCACTGTTTGCCAAAAACTTCTACTATGAGGCAAATTTATCCGAATCCGTTGTTGTAGGGTTTTGGATGCATCTACTTCAACAAAAATCCGAGCCATACTTGGTCGAGATAGATCTGCAGTTGCTTTATCAATCTTTAATGGGGTTCCAATCGAAGAAGTAATTGCAAACAAGGCTTCTTTATTGTAAAGATGGTGAGGAAGATTTGAGAGGGCAACCCACGTAGGCATGATGGAGGATTCATAAGATGGAGAGAAATCTGGATCCCATTTGAAAAGTCTCATAGGAGCCCTAGCAATATACCATGTATCTTTGGATCTCAGACGAAGATAATCTTCTTCATTTGAAGGACGGATGAGAATGTGTTTACCATCAATCAGACCTGCTTTGATAGATCCATTGAACTCAAAACCCGTAAGCGCCTTATGAATTAATTCGATAGGCGGCCGAGAGTGAGAGAACTTGCCCACTAAAGCAAACTTTAATGGATCAATCAATGATTGCTCCTCCTCCTCCGAAAAAGAGACCGCTGGGGCTCCTTTGAAGGAGGAAATAACTCTTGGGGGAAGAACATGGACAGACGAAGTTTGGCCTCCCACGACCTCAGCAAAAGTCTTTGCCATGAAATCGGACAAAAAGAAACAAACACGGGGGATCGGTGGCGGCCAAATGGTCCAGCCACCTAACAATGGGACGCCGGCCTGGCCAGGGGCCACGTCGGAGTCGGTGGTGAACGGAAGGATCTAGGGTTTCAGGATCGCCTGGGAGAGTCGCCTTATCTTACTTGATCAATGATATATATATATATATCATATATATATATATATATATATATATATATATATATATATATATATATATATATATATATATATACATACATACATATATATGTATGGTTGTATTAATAAAAAAAGGGGGAAAATGAAGAAAGCAGCAATACCTAACCGGCCTACCAGAAGCTGAGCCCCCCAAGCTCACTCAGGCCGAGCCCAGGCTATCCCAGCCGGCCCAGCTGTAGCTCTTCAAATACCAGCACTGTTCCCGCAACAGTGGAACCCAAATCAGCCAAAGAACCACTAGGCAGCAGACCCTACACGAGAAGCTAAACTTCCCCCCCCGCGCTTAGTTCACCAAACCGAGCCTATCCAGTACCATGCGCGACATATATAAATATATATCGAATCAGCAAGATCGAGTAGAGAGACGCGATGAAACCCTTGCCCTTCCCTACGCGACCACCCCCGTCTCGACCTCCAGGCGGCGCGCGCCACCACCGAGGCAGCGCCGGTCGGCCACGGCAGCACCAACAGAGCCGTGCGCGGCCTAGAAGAGGAACAGAACAGCAGCCATGACGAGTTGAGGAAGGAACTTTGCAGCAATTTTTCTCCCTCGACAACCGATCCCTTCGCGAGCCGTTTATTGAGGTATGATCACAAACTAACCCTCTTCAAACCTATTCTTTTAGTTTGTAAGTAGACGTCTTTGATAGATCGGAAAATCGACTCAAAGTCGATGAAAATCCTGTCCCGAGTCAGGACACGAATCAGTCCAAACTCCCAAGTTGGGAGGCGAATTGCTGTTAATCCATTAACTTTTTCAGAAATCTATTTGAACAACTTTTTAGATAACATATAGGGCTTTAGAATCTAGTTCGTTGTGTTGAATTTCATTAATCGTAGGCAGAGAAATTCGTTCCTAGAAATCAAGAAAACCTGTTTTAAAAATTAAAAAAAATTCATCCACCTGACGTGCGTCCCGCCATTCCGGGCAACGTGGTCGCGAACCGAAGGCATCGAAAGCTGTGTAACGGTTTCGTGGTCGTGTGCGCTTTGACGGAATTCGAATTGGTCGCGTGTGCGCGACGAATTTAATGCGTATCCGTCAAAATTCACCGTATCGTGCACTTTGTAAATTTCTCAATTACTTTGTGCACATTCGTCAGATCGAGACGAAACTTATGCCATCAGGACCGTATCATTTTTCTGGTCCTGTATGCCAAGTTTGGTCCGATTCTGAGACCGTTGATAAAATCACCGTTTTACGGGCCCCACGGTCCCACTCAACGGGCGATTTTATGCACGGTCCGCCGGAATCCAACTCTGGACATACGGTTGGATTTGTATCGAAAAACCGAATCTGTAGACATATAGTTTGACGACTTTAGAGACCATTGACTCTGGCACGCTTTTCGGTGCAAAGCGGGTCCAACGGCGGACATCGTTTTGGCCCAAAATTACCGTTTTGCCCCTGTGTCCAGAATTGGACTTAAGGACAGGCAATTCTAGCTAATTTGACTATTCTAAAGACATTAGTAATATTTATTTTAGCTTCCGGGGACTGTTGTACGGGTTTTTGACTTTTGTGGCTCATTGAGTAGTTCAGGTTGTCGGTTTCACCAGCAAAGGACCACAGGCGAGTACAGTTTATTGTTTGCATTTCGATATTAATTTTCACTATATTTTATTGATTGGCCATTGGTTATGTGATTATTTTCTATTATAAATTATTGAGTCGGGAATGAGAAGTACCAAGGATGTGTGATATGACCTTAGACCGTGTAGATCGTGTTGTATTTATTTCTTGTAGACAGTGTAGACAGTGATTTATTTATTGCAAAGTAGACAGTGTAGACCGTGATTATTACTGCATTTAAACTGTGTAGATCATGATTATTATTTTGTAGACAGTGTTTCTTTATTGCAATATTTTCTGTAGATCGTGTAACTGTAGACCGTGTAACTTTAGACCGTGTAACTTTAGACCGTGTAACTTTAGACCGTGTAGACCGTGTCGCATAATTGTCCCGAGACCGATCACATATCAAAGGTACTTCTAACAGTTAGGGAAAGTAGTTTTGTGTCTATTTATTCGCTATTAGTTTTATGTATTTACTGTTTATTTTTAAAACTCATGATTGAAGTCTAACCTTTGTTTTATAGTCATTTTCTTTATTTGAAATTGCATTCAGTGAATTATGCTCGTTCCATTCCTGACTGGAAACCAACATTTTCAGGTTAGCCGTGGATTCACTTGGCTTGGGAAGTGACGGAAATACTTGCAGACAAAAGCCTAGAGACTAGATAGATAGTTGAGTTGTAGTCATTCATTTATTTGTACAAGTTTATATTTTTCTACAAATATAAAACTTGTGATCTTTGTAAATTAATTTAATTATGTGAATGAGTATTTTTGTGATTTTGATCTTCATGGCCGTGACAGCGTTCTACCGCCGACACTGCGGCATAGGCTGGCTTGGACACGTCTCGTATCCGTTTAGAAAAAAAATGGGTACGGGTCGTGACAAGTTTTTGTGGTGGCCCATGCAAGTCTGTCTTCGCAAATCATGCGAACTCGTGATAGTACTTAAGTTAGTTGTACTATTGCGGGCCTGCGGCAAAGAAATGCTCATTCACGAATTAAGATTAATTTAATTTAAGTGAATGACTAGGGCTAGGAGTCCCTTATACAAAATTACCGATGGGTAGTCTAGGCCATGCAATTTAGATGAGGAGTTATTAATGTTGATGGTTTGTCAGATCCCCATAGGTATATTAGTATCTCTTGATATGACGATGTAATCTAATTTGGATAGATTATTTCCCTTGGTAAGGCAGGGCTTCATATAATTTATGATCTAACCTTGATGAATTGGGTAAATCCTTCTCTTTGCCTCTTAGATATCATTCTCATATCTTAGTCGAACTGCCTATTTAGTTTCTATTTGCCCTAGGAATAAATATTTTGTATAAATTCTGGTTATTGTTATCCCCATACGGACCTCGAGTTAGTTTCGGTTCAAAGTTTTCCTCAATGTTTGAATACACATGGAATAGACATTAGAATGTTTGTATATCTTTTGTCTTCAGTTATTTTCTCCCCGCTCAATCTTTTATTTTAAGGGTTGATAGGGCAAATATTTATGCCTTATTACATAGTCGACTTGTTTGAATCTCTAGAAGCCCAGGAATTTTTTTTACAGATATAGCTACGAGAATGTTAGTTAACTCATACTGGCAGGACAACAGCGCACTGTCGCCATTTATTTAAATTTTGGAGACTATGGATTCACTACAGCCAGCAGCGCACTGGCGAGACACGACCCCTAGAGTTGAAATTAGATTAGAAAAATAACGGTTCTAGAATTTTGCTAGAAATATGACTAGTGGTCCACTCTTGATCGTAGTTATCCTTGAGCCAATATTGGATAGAGTTAAGTAATATTCGATTTGTATCATATTTGAGTTACGAAACCAAGGGTTTACCACAGCCCGATTTTACGGGCGAGGCGTAGTCTTCGGTGAGATGACTTCAGACGTGATTACAAGTTAAGGATACTATAGAGGATAGGACAGTGCCCTGTGTGTTCCATAAGATCCGAAGCCAATATTAGTGGAAGTTTTGTAAGTTGGGTAGCACGTCTCCCGATCTAGCATTTCGTGGTCCTTGTGATCTATTGACGGGGATATTAATTGACGCTAATATGTTTACCCAGAATATAGAATTTAGAGACCCATAACCCATTAGTCGACCAAGGCTTTATGGATAGGAAGATAGTAGGGAGACTGTATAAGCAAGAACACATGGTAAATTTTTGATTCTCACAAAACTCGAACTACGTGTGCCTCTTTTCAAAAATCTCGCGTACTGAAATCTTGACTATCTTGACCAACGCTGCTATTACAGCCTAGTTTTTGCAAGCTTACTCTGTTCTCGATCTTGATTCGAGCCATATGTTTAATGGGGACGCCTACTAACATATTGTCTAATCAGAATCGATGTATTACGGTCTGATCAACCGTAGTGCACTTGGTTCGCTCTCTCTTGATTTACCTACGTGGATTGAGATATCAAGGTATCTATGGTCTCATCCGCGACTGCATTGATAATTCTTCTTGAATTATACATTCGCCTTTGAATCACGAAATTATATTCAGTAACATCTCCCTTGAACTCTTTATCATTTTGTCTTTCACCGATTTGGAAAGACGAAAGCTCGTGATGGTAGAGAGATACAGAGTATCCCCATGGCTATGATAGTGGTATACACAAGTGTAGCTACCATCGGCCAGTCATATGATGGAGTTACTCGTTCTCCCATCGACCCTCAAACTACTATTGAGACTTTCGAGCCATCTGAATTTGTGAACGATTAGGGTTTTACCCTTAGTCAGAATGCCAACCTAGAGGACTATCTATTTTCAAGAAACCAAATATTGTGAGTCTTTAATTATTTGCTGGAAGCTGGCCTTAACTAGCAACCCTTAAGCCTTGAACCAACCTTTCCTCGACCAAAGCCCACAGTTTAGACATGAGATGAATAGACAAGGATAAGGACAATCATTTACCGTGACTATGATAGGCACTCATCCCGAGATTGGTTTCCAACAAGTATTACTCTAGTTATGTAAATTTTATTTTTAAGACCTAGCTAGTGTTGGAACACCACAGTCACTAGCTTAGCCAATACCATAGCTTAAATATCCTGTCACACTGTGACCTACCAGTTGTCAACAGCAATACCTGATCACTACAACCCTTGTGACCAAAGTCTGGCAGGTTTGACACAAATAGATTTTTTTTTGACTGAATTGTTAGAAAGCCTTTCTTATGTTGTGCCTTGGAGTTGGTTACCACATCGGAAACTCTCATATATTGCAGACGAGTAGGTCATTCTATTTTATCGACCATGTGTCATTGTACACACTTGTTCTCCATTTATTGATGAACGATCCTTGACATGATTTATATCTACCGTATTCCGTTATGCAGTGCCTTATCCTCTATTAACAAGAGTCGAGGTACAATATCTGGATTTTGGAATCCTTCTAACCTCGATATTCCTAAGACCATGTCATATTCTAAGGTGGGTAGACTGTAAGCCTCCTAAAGTTTTGGGATATACAAAGATCACCGATTGAATAGAATAAATTTTTATTAGAATGATAGTTAGTGCCCTATGGACTCCCACTTTCCATTTAGATCATTTTGTGTCCCCGGCCGTGTCATTAATATTCGGAGCACGAGACCAGCTGTTATCTTCTAACAAACTGCATATGCAAGGCCTAGACGAGTTCACCTTCATCTAGGTATATCATGTCCCACTCAAACCCGTCCCCTTGTACTCTTTTTTTTATGGTACGACTTTCAGGTAGAAAGGACTAACTATAACCCTTACCATGGTACCGATAAACTTTTCGATTATGATTAGGGACTCAACTTCGACTCGAAGCCTTCAACCCAATATATGGTTGTGATCGACTCGAGCCCACTGCGCACATGTCACTAGTGTGCCACTCAATGGTGTCTTCTCGTGCCACTTAAACACAGAAGTCACGGAAGACGCATTTGGGCTTTAGTGACCTAGCTAACCAACCTGCCTGGTAAATAGCTCAACCACTTGGGTGAAAACCTAATCTAGGTTATCCTAACCTAGTAGTAATAGGCTTATCTTAGGATCTTGTCCAATCCATATAGATTAAAATCCTAGTTACATCCAACCAGCGATTAATGTTCAATCAGAAAACCTATTAGGACCCAATAAAATCCATCCATATGTACCACCATATCTGGACTGTAAAACCGCACTAGTTGAAATAGGTCCATGTACCTATTATGTAGTCTCCCCTCTTGGAATGTGAAGTCATTCGTGACCATAAATCCATCTACCTGGAGGTCGTGATATGATCTTGTATTACATTTTATATCCCTTGTTCGTGTGTTTAAATAACCACGAAAAAGATCACAGTTTTGGTTTCTCAAATCCTGTTCTATTATGGAACCTGTTTAGAATATCGATAACGGAACTTTTGTATTGTACGGATTGCAAGCCCTCTAGGAAACGAAGGGTTCTTCGAATTATCAAGTGACTGGACTAGAGTAGCCTAATCTAGCAAAATAGGTCATTGGTTCATAGACTTTCTTTCGATCTGCATCATTGGATACTCCCTATCGCTCTTGAAATTTTATATTTACTATCGACTATTCTTCCTTATCTTCCTGTCCTTCCTATTGTAGAGTGACGAATAGTCATGCTTACTAGAGTTTATCAATATTCTTAGCTACTTGTATAATTTTGCTTGTTAAGTTTTGGGTTGCTTGATAGATACAAAAGGATTTTAGAAACCAGATGCCTAGATATCTGTTGGTAGGGTTGTTAGCAACTAGTTAGAAGATTATGAGATTTTAGTTTGAGGATTAGTGTGACCAAACGTGGGCAGAAGTCCTCAAGGATTTATAGTTACAAAATGGCTAGGAGGAAGATATAAATATTTCTGAGAAATTAAAATTCGAGAATATTGTGGTAATAGTAGATTTATTTATTTATTTTATTTATTATTTATTTATATTTAAATTTTTAGCATGTTTACGAGTTAAAATTTCGAGGACGAAATTATTTTAAGGTGTGTAGATTTGTAGCTTCCCTTCCCAAAATTTTAAATGAGATTTTATTTATTTATTTAAATTAAATAGTGATATTTAGAATTTATAAATAATTATTTAGTTAATTATTACGGTAGATGATTTTAGCCATGATGGAGTTTTGGAGTACACGGTGACTAGAAATCGTGGCACTGTTAGTACCGTGACGTGCCTAGACTAGTGTATTAGCCATGCCAAGGAAGGCCGAGCCATAGTGATGTCCTAACTAGAAAAACCAGGCCAAGTTATGACATGACCATTATAAATAGTTTAATTATTCATTATTAATATTATTTGACGTCTAGGTGACCCGGTCATACCAAACTAGTCAAACTGGACCCGAACTGAGCCCAAGCCGTATAGTCATGCCGCACGTCCAATGACATCGTGTTGATAGAATTTGGGAAGATGGTATTGTATTTCGTTTTTATGATTTAATGAATATTTTCTAGTATTCGTAATTAAATATTAAAATTATCGTTATTAATTGATATTCGGTGATTTTTGTATAAAATGGGTCATTGTGTATTTTGGGGTTTTTATACTGTAAATAATATTATATATATACACCATCATTAATTTATTGAATTTTATTATTTTTATTATTATTATTATTATTATTATTGTTATTATCATCATCATTGAGGATATTCGTATATGATAGTATTTTATTAACATTGGTCATATTATTTTTAAATAAATGTTATATTGTGTATATAGGAATATATAAGACGTATGGATTACCTATTAAATATTTATAAATATATATACTCTTAGTATTAATTATAAAAAATAAGTATATATATAGAGTCATATGAGTATATACATATAAAGGTGTGTATACAAATATATTATATATACGTGTATGTATAGAGGTATATAAACATATATGTGTGGATGTGTATATATATATACATATAAATATATATTGTATATATGTAGATGTATGCATATAAATATATAAAGGTATACGGGTGTGTGTGTGTATATATATATATATATATATATATATATATATATATATATATATATATATATGTACGGTTGTATTAATAAAAAAAAGGGAAATGAAGAAAGCAGCAATACCCAACCGGCCTACCAGAAGCTGAGCCCCCCAAGCTCACTCAGGCCGAGCCCAGGCTATCCCAGCCGGCCCAGCTGTAGCTCTTCAAATACCAGCACTGCTCCCGCAACAGTGGAACCCAAATCAGCCAAAGAACCAGTAGGCAGCAGACCCCACACGAGAAGCTAAACTCCCCTCCCCTCCGTGCTTAGTTCACCAAACCGAGCCTATCCAGTACCATGCACGACATATATAAATATATATCGAATCAACAAGATCGAGTAGAGAGACGCAATGAAACCCTAGCCCTTCCCTACGCGACCACCCCCCGTCTCGACCTCTAGGCGGCGCGCGCCACCGCCGGGGCAGCGCCGTTCGGCCACGACAGCACCAACAAAGCCGTGCGCGGCCTAGAAGAGGAACATAACAGCAACCATGGCGAGTTGAGGGAGGAACTTTGCAGTAATTTTTCTCCCTCGACAACCGATCCCTTCGCGAGCCGTTTGTTGAGGTATGATCACAAACTAACCCTCTTCAAACCTATTCTTTTAGTTTGTAAGTAGACGTCTTTGATAGATCAAAAAATCGACTCAAAGTCGATGAAAATCCCGCCCCGAGTCAGGACACGAATCAGTCCAAACTCCCAAGTTGGGAGGCGAATTGCTGTTAATCCATTAACTTTTTCAGAAATCTATTTGAAAAACTTTTTAGATAACATATAGGGCTTTAGAATCTAGTTCGTTGTGTTGAATTTCATTAATCGTAGGCAGAGAAATTCGTTCCTAGAAATCAAGAAAAACCTGTTTTAAAAATTAGAAAAATTCATCCACCTGATGTGCGTCCCGCCATTCCGGGCGACGTGGTCGCGAACCGAAGGCATCGAAAGATGCGTAATGGCTTCGTGGTCGTGTGCGCTTTGACGGAATTCGAATTGGTCGCGTGTGCGCGACGAATTTGATGCGTATCCGTCGAAATTTACCGTATCGTACACTTTACAAATTTCTTAATTACTTTGTACACGTTCGTCAGATCAAGATGAAACTTGCGCCATCAGGACCGTATCATTTTTCTGGTCATGTATGCCAAGTTTGGTCCGATTCTGAGACCGTTGATAAAATTACCGTTTTGCGGGCCCCACAGTCCCACTCAACGGGCGATTTTATGCACCGCCCGCCGGAATCCAACTCTGGACATACGGTTGGGTTCGTATCGGAAAACCGGATCTGTAGACATATAGTTTGATGACTTTAGAAATCATTGACTCTGGCACGCTTTTCGGTGCAAAGTGGGTCCAACGGCGGACATCGTTTTGGCCCAAAATTACCGTTTTGCTCCTGTGTCCAGAATTGAACTTAAGAACAGGCAATCCTAGCTAATTTGACTATTCTAAAGATATTGGTAATGTTTATTTCAGCTTTCAGGGACTGTTGTACGGGTTTTTGACTTTTATGGCTCATTGAGTAGTTCAGATTGTCGGTTTCACCAGCAAAGGACCACAGGCGAGTACAGTTTATTGTTTGCATTTCGATATTAATTTCACTATATTTCATTGATTGGCCATTGGTTATGTGATTATTTTCTATTATAAATTGTTGAGTCGGGAATGAAAAGTACCAAGGATGTGTGATCTGACCTTAGACCATGTAGACCGTGTAGACCGTGTTGCATTTATTTTTTGTAGACAATGATTTATTTATTGTAAAGTAGACAGTGTAGACCATGATTATTACTACATTTAAACTGTGTAGATCATGATTGTTATTTTGTAGACAGTGTTTCTTTATTGCAATATTTTCTGTAGACCGTGTAACTTTAGACCGTGTAGACCGTGTCGCATAATTGTCCCGAGACCGATCACATATCAAAGGTACTTCTAACAGTTGGGAAAAGTAGTTTTGTGTCTATTTATTTGCTATTAGTTTTATGTATTTACTGTTTATTTTCAAAACTCATGATTGATGTCTAACCTTTGTTTTATAGTTATTTTCTTTATTTGAAATTGCATTCAGTGAATTGTGCTCATTCCATTCCTGACTGGAAACCAACATTTTCAGGTTAGCCGTGGATTCACTTGGCTTGGGAAGTGACGGGAATACTTGCAGACAAAAGCCTGGAGACTAGATAGATAGTTGAGTTGTAGTCATTCATTTATTTGTACAAGTTTATATTTTTCTACAAATGTAAAACTTGTGATCTTTGTAAATTAAATTAATTATATGAATGAGTATTTTTGTGATTTTGATCTTCATGGCCGTGACAACGTTCTACCGCCGACACTGCGGTGTAGGCTGGCTTGGACACGTCTCGTATCCATTTAGAAAAAAAGATGGGTGCAGGTCGTGACAGTACCCTTCTGTTATTATAAATTGTATTCCATCATAAAATAATTTAGGAGTAGGGATGTTTTAGTTTTGTATAGCTTATTCATATGTAGTTCTTTCATAGTATAATAACATGATGACTTGTAGAGTGTCTGTACCCTAGAGATGATAGTTAGCATTGGTATTAGAATAGTAACCCATTGTAGATGATTCCCTGTTATTTATAATACCTAGCAATTTTCATAGAGGATGTTAGTCTGCTCTGCAGCCCTGATGATTTATTATTATTTTCCCTTGTCCTTTCCAGTAAGGAACCCATGACTAGAGCCTGTCCTTGAGTATAGTTGTAGTTCACCTAAGACTGAGAGATCTATATATATCGATAGATTGCAGATGATAGTGGCATATGAGATATGGTTTGGTTGGTATGTTTAGGCCATTGTTGTATAGGATTATAGACATGTTGTTTAGCCTATATTTGGTTCAATATTCTATTTTAGTTAAGTTCTTGAGATGAGTTTAGGCATGATATATCAACCTTTATAGGCAGTGTACAGACCCTTCACTAGATGTCCTGACCTTTGTTTATAAATTCAGTCTCCTTACCATCATTCCTTTTGCCTACATTTATGTTCTAGACCATTCATCCTTAGCCTAAATTCTAAGCATTTGTTTAGTTCCTTATAAGTTTAGTCTACTCTAACCCTTGATGATCAGTTATATATGTATGGATATATAGATGATATACTTAAGATATATATAATGGGTTGTTGTTCTGAGCTTATATATATATGGTATTGGGATTTGTGTGCTTAGATGATGGATATTTAGTTATGGGTGACTTGATAAGATTGGAAAGTAAAGAGTTAGCCTATTATAGAGTTTTTTTTTTTGTTAATCTCTAGTTGCCAACACCTAGATAGCTAGCATAGGTAAAACCCTAAAAAGTTGACCAGTTGATGACCAAGTACTTGGATATTGATAAATTGACTAGTGGTTGACCCTTGACTATGTATGACCTAGAAGGATTACTACCATTTTAATTTCGAGGACGAAATTTTTCTAAGAAGGGTAGACTTGTAACACCTAGTTTTCCAAATGAGGGTAATTTTGAAATTTTGAAATTATAATCATTTATTAATCATATTTAAATCATAATATGATTTTTGGTGATTTTTAATTAATTTAAAACTATTTTAAATATTGAAATGTGATTTTGATGGTTAACTAGTTAAACCCTAGAATTGCTAAGCCTAGAGACTAACCTAGATGTTGACTGTCACGCCCCGATTCCGTAGAATCGATAGTCGTCCCCCGGGCGTAATGCCGTGCAAGCCTAACTTGCGCTCGCACAAGGCATAGTCATAAGGTTATCCGAAACACAACAACAAGAGAATGCGCAGAGTAAATTGAACACACATTATAGAGAAGGAAATTTAAGCTTTGTTGATAATGAATATCATTTTACATACTCGATACGAAGGGCACCACGCAGACTTTTGACAAACTGACTCCATTACAAAATGAACGTCGATGTGATAGCCATTCCATACATTTCATCCCTTGATTACAACCAGCATTACAAAAACCACCTGGGATGACGGAAAGTCGCTCCATCTGCCTTCTGGCCTTCGACAGCAGAGTCTTCAAAAGAGATTGGATCCAAACTTCGACCGCACGAACGAAGCTTCAAAACACACGAGCGTAGCCTCCCTTCAAGCGGCACGCTCCTCCTGATTTATCGCACCTGTAGAGAGAGCAAGGATCAGTACAATCAACATGTACTGGCGAGTGGCTACTTAATTTCCAAGCTCTCATTTGGTTCAAGAATTTAGATAAAAATTTACACAACTTGCTTTTCGTGATCTTTCTAACCATCCTAGGTATTTTCATACGAAGCATGTTGACGAAACATAAACCAAGCAAGTTACAACAGAATTTCCCTCGGCAGAGCGCACCGTGCGACATAAAACTTACCATCACCTTCCATGTTAGTTGATAACAATTTATATCAAGTATTTGATGTGGAGGTTACTGGCATTAACTAGCCATCTTGGACATAGCCTGGTAATACGGGACCCTTGCAACGCAAGTAGCAAGCTCCGATGCAAGTCCCCGTCTTACCGATTGCCTATTACCCAGCTCGGCTATAACCTGTTTCTTCCTAGGCCGAGTTGGTCCCGTGGCCCCGGGTTGCCGCTCGAAAAAACCATCGCCCTTGTCGACAAGTTGTCCATGTCCTTGATAGGTTAACATGGTATATTTGGGGTACCGTTAGGGCTTTTTATGTAATCGATTCATTTACTTGGTTGTTTTGCAGGCCTAAGAAAATTCTCTCTTTTCTAGACAACTCATCTTTTTTTCTCAAACATAGGACTTGTGTTTTTCAAGCGAATCATTTCAATTTATTACCATTACCCAAGTTCTCATTCTTTGAAATAGAGGGTCGAGATGAAGGAGGTCAGCCACTCACCTTGAGGTTTTGGTTGAGGTGAGGGACTTGTTGGCTGCGCTAGACGTCGCCTACGCGATCACCTGAAATCGTACAAGCAACCGATTAGAACACTGTATTATATAAGAGTTCGATAGGAAATGCGAGTTTGAAATGTAAACCATGAAAACCATCAAAAACATTCACGAAAACGCATTCAGAAAACCAAAGCCAAAATCAACGCAAGCGGCGTGAAAAGCAGAGCAACGGGAGGTCTCTCCCGACTCAGCCGCAGAGTCAATTCTTAAGGCGCTACCCGCTGAATATGGGACTTGGTTCCGAAGAAGCCATTCCATAACGTGGAATGGATCTTAATTCAACCGTTCCCGTTCGATCGACTCGGCCGATTTCGACCTATCGGTCCCGATCGAATCGATAGCGACAGTGTTCCTTTCTCGCGCACCCCGTGGACGGAAACGGGACACGATGTAGGGACGGGGCACTACACCATAACCAACTAAAAATAAGTTTCGTCCTCGAAACTTAAGAACAGAACCTACCTCTATGAAAATAATAAAGGAAACTTTTCTTTCATCTCTGACTCGAGTTCCCATGTCGACTCTTCCGCCGCATGGTTCCTCCAGAGTACGCGAACAAGAGGGATCACTCGACTTCACAGCAGCTTATCTTTGCGTTCTAAGATTTGAACTGGCTCTTCAACGTAGGATAAGTCGAACATTAGCTCCAGTTGGCAAAAATCCACTACGTGGCTAGGGTCGTGCACATACTTCCGTAGCTGAGAGACGTAGAAGACATTGTGCACACCTTCGAGCGCCGGCGGTAGGGCAATTTTATAGGCCACTGGGGCGACCCGCTCGAGTACTTCGAACGGCCCAACGAATCTCGGACTCAGCTTTCCCTTCGTGCCGAACCGAGTAACTCCTCGCATGGGCGACACCTTCAGGAACACGTGATCGCCCACCTGGAACTCAAGCGGTCTTCGATGGGTGTCGACGTAGCTCTTTTGCCGACTCTGTGCAATCTTCAGTCTTTCTCGAATTAACTTGACCTTTTTCACAGTCTGTTCCACCAGCTCCGGGCCGAATATCTGCCATTCCCTGACTTCATCCCAGCAAATGGGCGATCTGCACTTCCGGCCGTATAAAGCTTCATACGGCGCCATTTGGATGCTGGATTGGTAGCTATTTTGTATGCAAATTCAGCCAGCGGTAGGTGGACGTCCCAGCTTGATTTGAAGTCAATTGCGCAGAGTCGTAGCATGTCTTCGAGAATCTGATTAACGCTCTCCGTTTGGCCGTCAGTCTGAGGATGGTAAGCTGAGCTGAAATGCAACTTGGTACCCAGCGCCGACTGAAGGCTACTCCAGAATTGCGACATAAACCGTGAATCTCGATCAGAGACGATGGATACTGGAACTCCGTACAGTCGTACTATTTCGTCAAGATAAATCTGCTCCAGGCGATCAACGCTCCAAGTAACTTTAATGGCGATAAAGTGCACTGACTTGGTTAATCGATCGACGATGACCCAGATAGCGTCGTTCCCACGTGGTGTCTTCGACAGGCCAACAATAAAATCTATAGTGACGTGATCCCACTTCCACTCGGGAATAGCGAGGTTCTGCATCTCTCCGCCCGGTCGCTGATGCTCAGCTTTCACATGCTGACAGGCCATGCATTGCGACACGAAGAGCGCCACATCTCTCTTCATCCCGTGCCACCAGAAGGTCGTACGGAGGTCCTTATACATCTTGGTAATGCCTAGATGCAAGGTATATTTCATATAATACGCCTCCGACATTATCTCCTTTCGCAATTCTGAATCATCCGGAACACACATAGTCGGCCATTCAATCTCAGCACGCCGGTCCTGTCTTCCGCAAAGTTGGTCGTACTACCTATCGAAATTCTCTCGCACATTTTCTTCAGGTACGGATCATTCTTCTGAGCGGCCATGATCTTTTTCAGCAAACTCGGCTCTAACTGCAGCTGCGCCAACCGTACATCCCTGAAACGAACTAGGAGATCGATGCCCATTTCTTCTAGATCTTGTAGTAGTCTGCGGTTGATGGATAGTGAGGCAAGAATTTTTTGACTCAGAGCGTCCGCCACCACATTTTCCTTGCCCGGAGTGTAGTCGATCGTCAAGTCATAGTCTTTGATTAGTTCGAGCCAGCGTCTCTGTCGCAAGTTTAATTCCTTTTGGGTGAAGAGATACTTGAGGCTCTTGTGGTCGGTATAGATTGCGTACGCCACACCATATAGATAGTGACGCCACAATTTCAACACAAACACAATCGCCGCTAACTCTAAGTTATGCGTAGGATAGTTCTTCTCGTACGGCTTTAACTGTCTGGAGGCGAAAGATATCACCTTATTTCGCTGTATGAGCACACATCCCAAGCCCTGGCCTGAAGCATCACTGAATATCTGAAAACCCTCTGGCCCATCCGGAAGTGCGAGTATAGGTGCCAAAATTAGTCGTTGTTTTAGCTCCTGGAATGAAGCTTCACAGTCATCCGACCACTCATACACGACGCCCTTTTGAGTGAGGCGAGTCAATGGCGATGTAATCTTCGTGAAGTCTTTTACGAAGTGTCGATAGTATCCCGCCAAACCAAGAAAGCTTCGAATCTCACTAGCAGATGCAGGCCGCTTCCAATCAGCAACAGCTTCCACTTTCTTCGGGTCGACTGCAATGCCTTTGGACGAAATGATGTGACTAAGAAAGGATACGCTGCTTAGCCAAAATTCGTACTTACTCTGCTTCGCAAACAACTCATTCTCTCAAAGTGTCTGTAGGACGGCCCGTAGATGTTCTGCATGCTGCACCCTGTCCTTTGAGTAGACGAGAATATCGTCAATAAAGACTACCACAAATTTATCAAGAAAGGGTCGAAACACCCGATTCATTAAATCCATGAACGCAGCAGGAGCGTTCGTCAGGCCGAATGGCATCACCAGGAACTCGTAGTAGCCGTACCGAGTGCGAAAGGCAGACTTTTACATGTCGTCCGACTTGATCTTGAGTTGATGATAGCCCGAGCGGAGATCAATCTTCGAAAATACCGAGGCACCTTGCAGTCGATCGAATAAATCGTCTATGCGGGCAATGGGTACTTGTTCCGGATGGTGGCCTTGTTCAGCTCTCGGTAATCGACGTACAGACGCATGGACCCATCCTTCTTCTTCACGAACAACACGGGCGCTCCCCACGGTGAAACACTAGGCCGAATAAATTCTCTGTCGAGTAACTCTTGTAACTAGATATTGAGTTCCTTCAGCTCGGCGGGGGCCATTCTATACGGGGTCTTAGAAATCGGTCGAGTATCGGGGAATGTATTGATGCTGAACTCGATTTCTCGGTCGGGGGGCATATCGGGTAGCTTGTCCGGGAACACATCGACGAATTCTGCCACAACGTCGGTCTGACCCGCGTTTGCACCATCCTGTCGCATGTCTCGAACGGACGCCAAATAGCCTTCGCACCCAGAATACAGCATCCTCCGAGCAGAAATTATCGAGATCAGCATGCAGGTCGACGACGCCTCACCACACGAAAAGCAGAATTCAGGCACTCCTGGTATGCGGAAGGTGACCGTCTTTCCGGCACAGTCTATGGTTGCGTTGCACGGCCCGAGCCAATCCATTCCCAGAATGATGTCAAAGTCCTTCATATCTAGAACTATCACATCAAGACCGATCTTTTGACCGTCGATACAGATAATCCCGTCGGCGCAGGCTAAGTTTGTGAGCATTGGTATGCCAGAAGGTGTGCTTACGCTAAGGTCGAGATCTAATGATATTACAGGAAATTTGTGCTCGGCGACAAAGTCCGCTGATATAAAACTATGCGAAACGCCTGAATCAAATAGTACACGAGCATGCACATTATTGAAATTTAGTATACCTGTCACGACCGTATCTGATGCATGCACTTCATCTCGAGTCATGGCATAGATGCGACCCTAGGCATTGGGGCGACGGTCTGGGCCAAATTGCGGTGCAGGTTGAAGGGCTCGAGGCGCTGGGACTTGATTCCCTGGACGGTGCTGTTGGGGCGCCATTGGACGGTGCTGTTGGGGTACCGTTGGGTTCAGTCTTCTGGTTGGACACGCAGTACGAATGTGGCCCCTCTTGCCACAGTTCCAGCATCCACCCTCTGGTATCTGGCAGTCATCGATCGTGTGACCGACATGATGACATCGGTTGCAGTAAGGCCGTGGATTACGCCCTTGATATCCGCCTTGGGGCCCATTGTTCGGACGCTTGGTCACGTTGTTTCCTCCCGCATGGCTAGGGAGTTTGTGATTATAGGTATGCACAGCGCCGGCAGCACCTAGAGGGTATTGGCGTTCAAGGCGGAGGGAGTGGTTGAGAGACTCCCCTATCGTTTGGTATTTAGGAATAGACACATGGGCGTAGATAGATGGTCGTAGGCCTACTTCGAACCGTCGTGCACGACTCGCCAGGGAGGGCAGGAATTCTCCAGCGAACTTGGCTAACTTATTGAACTCTGCTGCATACTGCTGCACCGTCATATTCCCTTGCCTTAGCTGCATAAATTCATTCTCCTTCTCTTGTCGAACGGCTTCGAGAAGGTACTCGATCTCGAAAGCCTCTCGGAAGGTGGCCCAAGATATTGTCGCTATCTCGTTGTCGCGTCTGATTGCCCGCTTTTGCACGACCCACCTGTAACTCCGTTTTTCTAAAATTTTGAAATTTTGCTTTTTCTGGGATTTTCTAATTTAGCCATATTTTATTTATGGTTTGAATATTTAATTGATTTACCCGTTTCTTAATATTGCAATTTTTAATTAAGAGCCAATTTAAATTTGGTTTCAAAATCTTATTTTTCCCTCTAAACTTTTAATTCTTAAATTTTGAATTACCAAGTTGTTATAACTAACTTAGTGGTCCCCACGTAAATTATTAAAATTTCCTAACTGATTCCTAGCAAATTCTACAATTAGTGAAAAGGGGGGGGGGTCTTATTTAATTAAGTGCATTAGTGGAAAGGCTTAGATAGAAATAATTCCTTTCATTGGGTTTTTGGTCTTATTTAATTAAGTGCATTAGTGGAAAGGCTTAGATAGAAATAATTCCTTTCATTGGGTTTTTTTGAAAAATTACCATTCTTAATATCTATTTAATTCTTTCTTTCTCTCTCAATTCTCACAACCTATTTTCCCTCCAGAGAGCAGAGCTCTCGATCTCTCACTCCCTCTGTTACTTTTTTTTAAATTTTTACTGGTTCTTTTCAACTCCCATACATTCCGGATCTCATCGACCCCAACAAGGAAGGAGTGATAGTTTCTTCAGTAACTTTGTCCCTCGGCGACGCACGAGAAATTCTGGCGATCTTCTCCACCGCAGCTGGGCGACGGCTAATTGTTCATCTTCCCGGCGATGGTGACGGCTAGGCGATCTTCTCCGGCAACGTGAATCATCATCCTTCGCACGCTTTTTCTTCGAGAATTTTCTGCTGGATAATCGTGATGTTCCGATCGGTCCATTGATCAAATTGCCAGTAGGTGAGTCCCTGTGTGGGTTCTAGGATTTTTGAGTAATTAGATTTCAATCGATTCGATGTTGTAGATACAAATCAGACACTTAATCATACTCTTTGTCTCTGAGCACCAGGTGCTCGAGAGTTTGCGGCTGAAGATTCTTAATACTCTGCTTGGTAGATCGGACACGACGCAAGGATTCTGACGCGAGCTTGAGCTCGATCTCTTAGAAGGAATTTTCGTTCAGGTAGATCCTACTATTTCGAGATTGATAGAGTATTGGTATTTAATCAATTTTGGTAGAATATAGGTTTTTCCTTGTTGTGTATTCCATTTGTCTGTGATCGACTTGTTTTCTTTGCGACCAAGCAATTCGTGTGTTTGTGTTGCATGGCTCAGCCTTGCTGAGACTGAACTTTGTTTTTACAGAGCATCAGTTCACCTGTACAGTTTAGTTAGGTGTCCCCGAGACACATATCAGTGTAATTGATGGAATGAATTTAATTTCATGTATCAGTATCAACCACACCTGGGTAACTGTGGATATTCTGAATGGATATAGCCATTAGGTTAGTTTACAGTGAATCTGAGAATGTCTCAGTGAAACTGAGATGAAATTCTTAGTGTAAACTGAGAATTACCCCTAAACTAATTGATGACCTGGGCAACATGAACTGGGATTTGGTTGTTGGTTTAACTGAGATTTAATCCTCAATGAATAACATTTAAACTGGAAGGTTCCTAGCAGTGTATATTAGTAAATCTGAGATTGATTCCAGTGAACCTGAGAACCATCTCTCAGTGTACAGCTGAGAAACTAAATCTCATAGAGCCTGAATTTATTTAGAGAACTAATCCTATCAGGTTTCAGTAAACCTGAGAGTTCATATGTCAATACACATTCTATAGTTGAACTGGGAACTCATGTTTTGAATCTGAGAGTCATCTTTTAGTAGAAGACTGAGAGATGTATCAATGTAGCCTCAGGAACTTCAGTGTAAGCCTGAGAGTCATCTCAGTGTAAGCTGAGAATTTACATATGAATTGATGAACCTGGGGCCATACCGCCATGTTCTGGTTCAACTTCATGAACTGGATCTATATGTTAGGACTGAATCAGACATGAAGAGACTGGTATGTACCAGAATTATTTGGACTAAATTGTATCCATAGCTGAACATAACTAACCTGGGTATTACCTTTGTGACTGAATGAATTAAACCTAGATCAAACTGATTTGCATCAGTCCCTATTTTAGGACTGGTTTATGTCAGTTGGAACAGGGCTGAATGGTATCAGCCTAGGCATGTACCTGTCAACCATGTTCAGGTTTGACATTGAGGATTGATCATCCAATTGAGTTTTTCAAGGAAAGTTTAAGTTTATTTTGATATATGGCTGAACACATGTTAGGTAGATATGGGTTTTTGGGCAATAAATCATGGATTTAAGTCACTGTTAAACTGAGATACTAGATGCAGGTATTGGGATAGGATAGTATAGAATGAAGTTAGCTTTTGGGTTTGAAATCAAGATTGAGGAACTTGTGTGCAACCCTGAGAGATGAACATTGTCAGAGTTTAATTCAAGTTAAACCAATGGATATGTGTATCTGTTGGTGCTAGCTATTTATTAGACAATATTGTATTAGTTATTAAAAGAAACCCCTAATTTAATCTTTAATGAAGTTTTTAGATTTATGTAGTTAACAGGTTTATCACTGATTGGGAGTTGGATTCATGATTATTGGAATAAGGAACATAGGCTTGAATAACCTAACCCTTAAGTAATTTTCTTGTTTAGCTGTCATAGTATTTTACGTTGATATCGAATTGTGGGCTTGAGTCCAGGATTATGCAGGAGTTGGATTAGGATGTTATAATAAAGGAGTAATGGGTATTCACTTAGAATTGGTTAATAGGCTATTTGGACATAGATCATAAATTAAGCATTCTTGATTTGTTTTAAGTTTTAGAATAATATTCTTAGAAATATTATGTCTTCTCATCACAGATTTTCTCTAGACATTGGACTTGACATCTACAATAACATCAGGCAAGTACACTGACTCGACTCCTTTACTCTGTATTTCTGTTTTGCTTCATGTTCTCATATTGATACGTTGTACACATGACTGTTCATCGTTCATTGTTCATTGTTCATTGTTCACCATTCATCGTTTATAGTTCATTGTTCTTACTTGTACATTGGGGTGGGGAAATACTACAGATATGTGACCAATCCTACTTTAGCTAGGCATTGACTAATAGCTTAGGTCTCACACCGTGCACGTGAGACTCTAAGCCGTACCATTGTTCATTGTTCACTGTTCACTGTTTACCCAACCGGTCACATACTCTGATAGTTATTTCAAATGCATGTTACACTGATAGAATAGTTTCATTGTTCTGGATCTGGTACTATAGTTTCATTGTTATTCCTGTACCACCGTTTCATATTCCTGTCTTGTATCATAGTTCATATCGTGATTCTTTTTCATACACTTCAGTTTATATTGTTTAGAGTTTCTTGTCGGGGTTGAACTTTGCTCTTTTCCTGACATGATCGTTGCAGGTTTACTTGGGGATGTTGTATCTTCTTCATAGGCCAGAGCCCGAAGCCAAGATAGAGTTGTACCTCAGAATGGACTTAGAATTTCAGAGTTATAGTTAGGTCTTTTCTTAGATTTATTTTTAGAAGATTTCATCATGTATTGTATTGAGGATTTTAGGATTGTATAATTTTTATTCATGTTACCGGATTTGTCTTCGAATGATATTGTATAATTAACTTGTGGATTGTGGTGATTCTGGGGACATGTATAGCAGTTGTGGTGGTTTATATTTCTTGTATCTTGGAGTTTTCCTTAGTATTGTACAACTTACTTCGTCGTGTCCATCGACGAAGGCTGGGCATGTCCGACTCGTATCCGATTATTCGGAAGCGGATCGTGACATGTTTTTAGTGGTGGCCCGTGCAGGTCTGTCCTAATGGCACTTAGGCTATAAAGTGCTATTGGGGAACCTGTTAGACTAAGGAAAACTCATCACAACATAGGAAAAATTGAAAAATAAGGGTATATCAGGTTTATCAGAATTATCAGGTACTTTGTTATTATAAAACATTGTTTGTTAGGTTTTAGGGTTTGTCATTCAACGAAGTTTTCTTTTGATGCAGATGGTCACTACGAGGAAGGCCGCAGATCAGCCCGGAGTTACAGGCGGTTCTGGAGTTGCAGGCAGTTCGGAGCAGCCCGCACCAGACGTTCAGGCAGATCAGCTTCCGCCAGCGCCTCCTATCTTTCCATCGCTGCCTCCGACGATCATGTTTGATGGCACCCAGGTGATGGCCATGTTCCAGCAGTTCCTAGAGGTACAGAACCATCAAGCTGTGCAGTTTCGAGCTACGGACATGGATGCACTCAGGACCAGAGAGCCGGCAGCACCAGCACCAGTAGCACCTCCAGCACTAGCAGCACCGAGACCAGGGACTGCCAAGGAATACCAGAATCTCTGTCCGATGGACTTTTGGGGCAATGAGGGTATCGTCTATGTAGACGAATGGCTAGAGAATGCGGAGAGGACCTTGAGAATGGCGAATATTCCGGATGACACGAAGGTGGAGGTGGCCAGCATGCGACTCTTCGACTTGGCGAGAGCATGGTACCGGGAGGACCCCCAGTTGACGGAGCCCCATGTGTCTTGGACAGATTTCAAAACTCTGTTCAAGGAGAAGTTCTTTCCAGAGGTACAGCAGGATGAGCTGAGGATGCAATTCGAGGCGCTGCAGCAGGGGACTATGACGGTCACGGAGTACACTTCGGAGTTTACCAGACTCAGCAGGTTCGCGGAGAGCCTAGTCAGAGCACCAGAGGACAGGGCTTGGAGATTCAAGAAAGGTCTGACCTGGGAGCCGCGGCATGTAGTAGCTATTAGCCAGGCGACTACCTACTCTAGCATCCTTAAGATCGCTCAGGCACTTGAGAAGGAGATGGACCCGAGGTCCAAGAGGGATAGGGACATCGACAGCAGCAGTCACCAAGCACCGGCGAAGAGGGTTCAGATGCAGACTCAGACGAGGCCAGTTCAGCAGGCAGTAGTTCAGCATCGTCCAGCCAGAGTTCATGCAGATCCGCCTCAGAGATAGCAGTTGGCAGTCACTTGCAACTACTGTCACCGCCCAAGACATCATTACGATGAATGTCGCAAGAGGCTGAGGCTTTGCTTGTTCTGTGGATCACCTGCTCACCAGGTCAGAGATTGTCCAGAAGCCGCTGAGGGACAAGCACGAGGAGCACCGGGACCCCAGTAGGAGGATTTACCTCTTCATGTCCAGCAGCTGCAGGGAGATCAGACAGAGGGGCGAGTCTACCTTATGACAGCCGAGGAAGTAGAGACCATTCCTATTCCGGACGAGTACTGATGACCGGAGACACTTGCGGATCACTATCTTTCTTGACGTTCTTTTACATTTTCTTGTTGTTTCTCCGTTTCGAGATTTATTTCTAAAGTCTCATCTCTATATTTGTCACCCCCAATTTTCTGAATAGGGCTAATATGATCATTTGCATTATTTCATTATTTTTAATATTATTTAAATATTATTTTTAGTGTTTTTATATTATTATTGAAATAAGTATTTTACTAATAGTGTTTTTATTTATAAAAAAGTTTAATATATTTAATATATATATATAATAAATATTTAGTATTTGTTTATAAATAAATTCTGATTTTATTTATATATATTTAGGTAATATTCTATTTATGGGATATATATATATATATATATATATATATATATATATATATATATATATATATATATATATATATATATATAATGGGTAAATGTTATGGGTTTATTTTTATATAAAGAAATATATATGTATATGTGTAAATATATAATAAATAATAATATATGTATGTATGTATGTATGTATGTATGTATGTATGTATGTATGTATGTATGTATGTATGTGTGTGTATAAATATATATATAAATAATATATATATATATATTAGCTTAAGTAAAGAAGAAAAAACAAAAACAAAACACACACGCACCCGCGCCCCACAATTGCAAGGCAGCAGCAGCTGCTGCTAGCGTGCGCGACCCCTCCCCCCCTCCCCCTTTCCATGTATAATCCGAGCCTTACCCCCTTCCTTATTTAAACCGAGCCGAACGTGCACCCCTTTATATATGTATAGAGAGAGAAAGAGAGGGATTTTCACAAAACCCAAACCCTAGCCGTCACCCCCAACCCAACGTGCACCCCGACATCGCCGTAGGCCAACCCGCGGCCGTCCATCACCGGAAAAAGTACAACGAGCATCCCACTCGCGTGCGGAAACTGTCAACGAATAGCCAACTTCGGAGCGACGTTTCGCCGCGCACGCTCGATCAATTTCTGAACCGTTTCTTCTGGTATGATCCCAACATATAACCCTTTAATTTCCCTTAAATAGTTCATGCCGATTTGCACCATGTGCGACAAAAAACGAGTTCCAAAATCGAAAAAAAATTGATTTTCTGGGTTTAGAAACTGTCCCGAAATCCCAAATTTTTGGCCGATTTGCGGCCAGCGTGTTGTGTTTTTTTAAAATCGGTTTGAAGAGACTTGGAGACAACCTATAGGGCTTTAAAACCTTTTTTGTAGAACTGAATTTCATGCACTGTACAGAAAGTAATTGATTTGTGAAGTTGGAGAAAAAACTGATTTTCAAAAGTGGATTTTTCGAAAAATTGTCCCGATACGCTGTCCGTCTGGTCAATCCGGACGACGTGGTCACGAACCGAAAGCATTGAAAGGTGCATATCGACTTCATGGTCGTGTGGGCTTTGACGAAATTTAAATTGGTTGCGTGTGCGCGACGAATTTGATGCGTATCCGTCAAAAATTCACCGTATCGGCCTTTTGCATATTTGTCAATTACTTTGTGCACACTCATCAAATTGCGACGAAACTTGCGCCATTGGACTTGAAATATTTTTCTGGTCCTGTATGCCAAGTTGGTCCGATTCTGAGACCGTTGATCGGGACGCCATTTTGGCGGGCCCACAATTCCACTCAACGGGTGATTTTGTGCACAGCCCATCGGAATCCAAAATTGGACATACCGTTGGGTTCATCTCGTCAAACCGGACCTATAGACATATAGTTTGATGACTTTAGAGACCATAGATTCTGGCACATTTTTTGGTGCAAAGCGGGTCCAACGGCGGACACCATTTTGACTCAAAATTACCATTTTGCCCCTGTGTCCAGAATAGGACTTATGGGTAGGCGTTTTTAGCTAATTTGACCATTCTGAGAATATTGTTAATGTCTGTTTTAGCATTAGGAGACAATTGTACGAGTTGACCGTTCGTGGCTCATTGAGTGGGTGGTAGTTTCGATTTTCTCAGCTCAGGACGACAGACGAGTACATTCTCTGATAGTTTTCGTTGTTTTGATATCTACTATATCCGATTCAGTTGTAGTGTTATACTTGATTCTCGATACAAGGATACACGGACTAGTATACGTGGATCTCGTCATGAGATGTCATTCCCGGTTTACCTGGTATATGAGTACATTGTTCGATATTATTTCCTGTATTTGTATAGACACCAATTTGGGAGTGGGCTGGCCCCCTGCTCTTCGAATTCCGTGTCATGATCTGTCATGTCTGGATTCATTATACTACTCGGGGATGGAGGAGTTATTAGAGGTTATGTGATCATTACCCTTACTTGTTTATTACTTGCGCATAGCTCCACCCTCACCACACGTAGGGTGTAGCCTGACCTTATACTACTTGTGCATAGCTTTTCATTTTGGCCGGCCTGATCCCTATATTATTATACTACTTGAGCATAGTCGGTCAAATGGAACAGCCTGATCTTGACCTAAGCCGATCACATAACGCTCTAATATCTCATGGCACTTTATTTTTATGTTTACATCATGCCTCATATTACTTTTCATTTATTTATATTCCAGTTTCATCTTATATATCTCACACATGACATGATATACAGTTCTCTTGTACCGTTTTACTTTCAGTCTTGATATTCCATCTTGTATTTTATTATGATTGTCTCTTATAGTATTTGTCAATTCACATAGAACTGCTGTTGGCGTTTGTACTTGCTCATATCCTGACAGGATAACCCCCGTTGTTTTTCAGAGGATTTAGATGCAGATTGCAGGCATAGATGGAGCCTACGACCAGGACCAGCCTGTGGAGCCGGTGTTCGTAGAAGACGCACCGCCAGTAGTGACCTAGTTCACCTAGATTTTTATCTTAATTACATTCTAGTTTGATACTTTGAGACTTGTAGTATTTATTTTGGGATATTGTTTTATGTCTTGGTCTCTGAACTTGTGATTGTGGCTCGACACTATTTCAGACTATTTATCTCATCTTTATCTTTATCTTTATCTTTATCTTTATCATCGTGTTTATCTTCCTTAGAATTATGTGATTGAGTTGTGGTTATATTCCTCCGTACGGAGATGACAGGTTATATTTGTGTCTTAGATTCTATATATTCTAGATGACCTTTTACAGCATTCTACCGCCGATACTGCGGCGTAGGCTGACGTACCCACGTGCTCGTGCCCCTAAACAGGGTGCGGGTCGTGACACCTTTTTACGGTGGCCCATGCAGGTCAGAGTCGCAACTAGTGCGATTTCGTAATGGGTGCTCGACTTAGAGTGCTAATTACGAGCCTGCTATTAGGATATAGGTTTTAGGTTATGATAGAAGTTACTCAATCACATATTAGGAAAACTCCAATCTTTTGATTTCCATGACAAACTCTTCTTGCATTTCGAAATAAATTGTCCTTCCTTGATGATATCCTATCATGTGCCATATTGATTTTTTTGCTTGAATATGTCTTCAGGATGACGGTGAAGCGAGATCAGGCAGCTGGATCCAGTGCAGCACCGGAGAGGTCCGATCCGTCGCAACCTATTTTACTGACTGGGAGAGCTGCGGATCAGGAGATTGACCCTACTGTCCCTGCCGTTCCAGAGGTAGCGGCAACAGTACCGGGGGGTCTTCCTCCACAAGTCCCAAGGACTGTACCTGTTCAGCCGGGGACTCTTCTGCCTCCACCAGCGTTGTCGTTTGATGCTACTCAGATGTTCGTGTTCCTCCAGCAGATGATGGAAGCGCAGCGAGCGCAAGCTGAGGCTTCACAGCGATAGACAGAGATTTTGAGGCAGAGCATGGAGAATGTGCACCAGTTAGCGCTCGCTGTAGAGAAGGTGACTGCAATTCAGACTCAGGGTGCTCCAGCCCAGCAACCACAACAGCAGCAGGCGAAAGCTGGCTCCGTGTTAGATTTCAAGAAGATGTTTCCTCGAGATTTTAAGGGAACAGAAGGGATCCTGTATGCCGATGATTGGCTAGAGGATGTTGAGCGGAGCTTGGGGTTAGCACAGCTTCCAGAGGGACTATGGGTGTCTGCAGCAGCTAGTCAGTTCTTTGATATCGCTCTGACTTTATACCGCACATACCCTCGCGTGACAGTGACAGGCTTGACATGGGAGAACTTCAAGAAGCTATTCAAGGAGAAATTCTTTCCTGATGTGGCTCTTAGTGCACTGGAAGGCCAGTTTGTAGGACTTGTGCAGGGGAACATGTCTGTAGACGAGTATGCGACGGAGTTCTTCCGTCTGAGCCGTTTTGCTCCGGGCATGGTTCAGGATGCTGGAGAGAAGGCCCGCAAGTTCAGGAGGGGCCTGAACCACGTCGTCAGATCACGCACGTCTGGGCGTCGTACTGCGACCCTTGAGGACATTCCGATGGACGCTCAGATTGCAGAGGAGGACTTGGGTCTCAGGCCCAAGAGGAGTAGCGATGCTATAGGTGCTGGTTCCAGTGCAGTACCGGCCAAGTGACATCAGACTCAGCAGAAGTCGTTCCACCACCAGCAGCATCAGTAGCACCAGGGACCAGCACGTGCACAGCATCAGCAGGGGCAGAAGCAGATTCCACAGTGTGCTTTTTGTGGAAAGCCGGGGAACACCCGAGAGGTCTGCAGGAAGAGGTTGGGCGTTTGTCTATTCTGTGGAGCGTCTGACCACCAGTTGAGAGATTATTCTACTCGTCCAGCTCGGGGAGGTCAGGATTGAGCACCTCCTGCTAGAGCTCCAGTGGGACCAGCTGTTCAGCAGAGGGGTCCGCCACTTCCGACCCAGCAGCAGCGTTTCGCCCAGCATCAGAGGGGAGCAGCTCAGGGTAGGGCGTTCGTACTGACGGTCGAGGAGGCCGAGCCCATAGCTGACGTGGTGGCAGGTTCTGTTCTACTCGATTCATTTCCTGCATTAGCTTTGTTTGACTCTGGTGCTACGCATAGTTTTGTATCTGTCTCTTTTGCACTTAGACACAATATTATTACTGAACCACTGAGTAGGACTTGCAAGATTATGACCGGGGGAGGCATTATCCTGGTCAATAATATTTGCAAGGGGCAGAGAGTTACACTGGGAGGCCGGGATTTGAGTGCGTCCTTGCTCGTAATGCCCCTTTCGAGCTACGATATGGTACTCGGTATGGATTGGTTGAGCAGGCATCATGCTAGTATAGACTGTAGAGGAGGTCGAGTTTTGTTTAGACCGTCGGGAGAGCCAGAGTTTGAGTTCGCCAGGGGAGCAGCTGAGCCAGGAGATGGTTTTTGTGGAGCTATCTTGACGGGACATGAATTGCCACATCCACTGATAGCAGGATTCTTGGATGTTTTCCCTGATGAGTTGCCGGAAATGCCGCCAGACAGGGATGTTGAGTTCTCTATAGACTTGGTGCCGGGCGCTGAGCCTGTCTCGCAGCATGTCTATAGAATGAACAACAGCGAGTTGGCAGAGCTGAAGAAGCAAGTCGATGAGCTGCAGGATAAGGGATTCATCCGATCCAGTTCTTCACCTTGGGGCGCACCTGTTCTGTTTGTACCGAAGAAGGATGGGACGGTACGTATGTGTGTCGACTACAGAGCGCTCAACAACCTCACTATCAAGAATAAGTACCCGTTGCCGAGGATTGATGACTTATTTGATCAGTTGAGCGGCGCGAAGGTATTCTCGAAGATAGACTTGAGGTCCGGTTACCATCAGCTGAAGGTGAAGAAGGAGGACATTCCGAAGACGGCTTTTCGGACTCGGTATGGCCAGTGTGAGTTCACTGTTATGCCATTCGGGTTGACCAATGCTCCAGCGGTATTCATGAACTTGATGAACAAGGTATTCCATCAGTACCTTGACAAGTTCGTAGTGGTCTTCATAGATGACATATTGATCTACTCGAAGACATCAGAGGAGCACGAGGAGCATCTGCGGATTGCGCTAGAGACTCTCAGGAAGGATCAGTTGTTGTCACGACCCGCACCCACTGTCAGGGTACGAGAACGTAACAACGCCCAGCCTACGCCGCAGTATCGGCGGTAGAACGCTGTCCTAGGTCAATCATCTAACAATATAAAAGTACCTGTACAGTATATACTCTCCGAATGGAGGTGACATAATAATATACATCTCAATCACATCTAGGGTAGAAGAACGAGAGACAGATAGATAGATAGATAGTAACTCAAGAGAACAGTATCATAGATGAATAAGTCTAAGTGTCTAGTACAACACAATATCCAGAACTGACAACTCATAATACAAAAAGTCTAAGAGTCTATACATCTCCACATCTCAAAAATACAACACAGAATGTGAGACAAAATGTAATAGAAAAGACTGCCTAGACTAAACTGGTCTAGACTACTGGAACATCCTCCTCAGCTGCAGGTGGATCCTGCTGAGGGTCCACAACATAGGTGTCATCTAGTCCTGCTCCGTAATAGGTAGACACCAGGGCCTCATCCTCATCCTCTGTAATATTTTCAACAGGTCCAATCAGGACGGGAACGAGCACAATACATCTCACGCAGTGCATATCAGGTTAGGAAATACGATACAGGCAATAGAGTAAGATACATGAACTGCTGAAAGGAAATATACGCTGTAAAAGAGATAGCTGTAATGAAATATCTACTGTATATAGAGAACTGTAGTGACTAGTGATGTAGAGCACAAGATAGGCATGTGAATGGCTAGAATTTATACATGACTATACTACTGAGTTTGTACATGACTACACTACTTTGGAATTATTCACATGTCCACTTCTACTCCCCCGTACCCCAATCAATACACAAGGATCTATACAAGTTACGTTATTGTACATGATATCACATGGGGCCCATAAAAGGGTGCACATGATAGTATACATGAGAGCTCAGTAAACATGAGAGTACATGATCACATGAGTGTACATGCATAATGAAAGCATAGGAGTACATGATGATAGTGAAACACACATAACATGAAGTACCCGATGCTCCCGAGGGGGATAACATCTCATGTAAAGATCCATATAGTACCAATCCGTGTTACAAATGTGACAGCAACAAGTAAAGTAATCTAGAGCGAGAAGTAAAGCCTGAACAAGTATGAAACGGTCAGAGAATGTACTCGCCTGCTGAATGAATGTCTGTAGAGAGTATGCTGTCTGAGGAGAGGTGTCTGGCTCCTGATCAGAGCAACACAAGTCACAATGTGTTCTAAATAGTAAATATGAAGTCTACTATGCAAACTACATGATTCTAGGTCAATCTGGTCAAAAGTCAACTCTTGGTCAATTCTAAAGTCAACTAGTCAAAGTTAGGTCAACACTAGTCAACTAGTTAGGGTTTTAGTCAAACTAGTCAAACTAGTTGTTTTAGGTCATTCCTAGTCATTTCTAGGTTAACTAGGTCACTTTTGACCTAGGTTTGACTTTGGTCAACCCTTAGTCAACAAGGGTCAACAAGTGGGTTTAGGGTCATTAGGGCTAGTCCTAACCATAGGCCAATAACCCTGGCCATAGGCCATAGTCTAGGTTTCCATATAAACCTATAACTAATAAGTCCCATATATATATATATCTATATATATAGACATACACTATCTATATACCCAAAATCCATATTTGCATAACACAATCACACACCTATATATATATACACTGTTTTCTACATATATAAACCTAATACCATTTATAAATATATATATCATGTATATATATACAATACATATATATATATATAACTATATATATATCACACATATATATAGTGAGACAAAGTGAGAGAGAGAGTGAGACAGTGAGAGAGAGAGTCAAAGGGTGAGAGAGGGTGAGACAGTGAGAGAGAGTGAGAGATCAGGACACAGGGGGGGGGGTTTCCAGAATTCTGGAACCCAGAAATAAACCCCCCCAAACACACACACACATAACCTATATACACACATATGTGTATATCCACATAACTACACCCACACACACCCAAATCTCCTCGAATTTGACCCACACCCTCACATACATGTATACTACACTTATACTCACTAAAATACACTTGTCTAACACATAAAACATTACTAAAATCGAATCAAAGTTCGATTACTAAAATCTGGAATTTATCCTAAACAGTGAACTACACAGTTTACCCTGAAAATGGGTAACTCGATTTGCACGCAACCACACGAGCTAAGGCTCGCAACCTAGGGTTGGTAACCAACCCCCCATAGATACACTAGGGTTCCAAGACACTGACACGACACCACGACACGGTTTCGTGTGTCCAAACACACGAAACACACGCTCGGGTAAATTCCTGATACGCTACGCGTGCACAGCGTCGTGCACGCGTTCCACGAGTTCGTGGACACACCACGAGACACGACACGTCTCGTGGTCGTGCATACGTGTAGCCCACCTATAGGGCTACACATCCCACAGCCTGACACGTGTCCACGACACGCGTGGACACGATACGAAACCCGTATCAGTCGTGAAAACACGACTGATATGCGTGTTTCAGACCGCGTCGTGCACGCGGTCACACGCGTCGTGCACGCGACACAGGACACGAAGCACCACGTGCTCGTGTCCATGTGTACGCCACCTATAGGGCTTCATGCCCGTGTCACCACGAGATGTCCTCGTGTCGTGTCCGTGCGACACGAGGCGCTCGAAAACGTGTCTGCGCGCGCGCGCGCGACCAGTGCGTGTCCCGTGCGAGTGAGTTTTCTCACTCGACACGACACGACACCACACGAGATTTTGGGGGCATGTTCGCAGACATTGCCCCCTAGTCTGTGTCGATTTTGACGTGTCCTAGTGGCTTGTGTAGTGCACACGAGGTGTCGGGTAGCAGGGCACGCACGAGGGGTTCGTGCGGTCGGTTCGTGTCCAGTTTGGACACGGACACAGCACGATAATGTGCTCAGTCAACTAGGTTTATGATCACCATGTCTAGGGCTCCTAGTTCGTGTAATTAGTTTCACAGTTTGGTGAAAACGAATCCATTGTGGCATTTCACCAAACGAGGATTCCAACACTTCGATACGTGTCCGATACGGACACCAAAACACACCAAAATCCCACCAAACTTTACCCACAGTATTGTTATCCCTATATGAATGCATTTATGAAATAAAAACAGGAATTAGACTAGGTTTTGATATATTTACCTATTGGTGAATTTCCAAGGAAATTCAATGAAAGGAGGGTGTTGTGATTTTGAACTCGACGATGCCCAAGCTCCCAAATTCTAGATTTCTTGCTTCCCTTAGCTCCCTAGATGTTGTAGGGTTCCAATGCAAAAGACTAGAGTCAATTTGGATCACAAATGACCAAGTTATGAAGGTTTGAGTAAAAAGGGAATTTTTTGGAATAAAATTCATGCAATTTATTCATGATTTAATCCAAGGGGTATTTATCAAAGTGTAGGCTGCCATGGGGGTCTTCTTTGGCCGGCCAAGCATGGGGGGGGGGTGTCTTTGTCTTCCTTAATAGCTAAGTCAAGGACTTTTTGGAAAAAGGGTTTGATATTTTGCATAATTTGTGCAAAATATCCATAAAGCAAATATCTAGATATTTTAACCCTTTAACCCCATGACCAAATCATCACTCTAATGGTTCTAGGTTAGTGGCTAACTACTAGTTTAGGGTAGGATAGGTTAGGAACTAATCATGAGACCTACCAAGTATTATATAATATTAAAATCACATAATCACAAATTAAATCTAGAAAATTACCAAAATACCCTTTTGGTCAAAAACCCCAAATTTGATATTCTAAGCCTATGGCTAAGCTATCATGGTCATGGCAACTTCTAGGTTAGAGAAAACTAGGGTTTACACTAAGTTATACTAACCAAAATCACAAAGTCATAAGTCATGACTTAGCATGACTTAGAAAATGGTTTAATCTAACTAAAATCACCAGAAAATCATACCATGACTAAAATACCACTAATAAATAATAATAAAAATAATAAATTTTCAAAAATCCCCAATTTCAGAAAACAGGGTGTTACAAGTCTACCCACCTTAAAATAATTTCGTCCTCGAAATTTAGATGGTCGTACTCCTCCTAGGTCAAACCTCCAACAATCAGGGACGAAGCCACTACCTAGGCAACATACAAGGTCAAATAAGCAAAATATGGGTAGTAGACCTATACTGGGTCATGTCCAAAAATTGGCTAGCAGTTTTAGGTCATAAGGTGTCCTAATTGGAAAAGTAAGAAAACAACAATCATCAAGGCTGTTGCGGATAAGATTCTAGGGTAAGTTTAACTGTGTCTACATCCACGTAGTATTAATATATGAAAAGGCGAACCAAAATGCAATAGGTTGATCAGACCATCATGCGCCGGTTCTGATTAGATAATATGTTAGTGGGTGCGCACCCAATAAAATATATCATGATCAAGCTCGAAAAGGATAAGCTTGTAAAACTAAGGATAAATTTATAGCATAAGATATAAGTAAGGGTGGAATGATGAAGGAAGATACATAGTCCTGGTCATGGGCATAGACTAGGAAGGTAAGGAAACAATAAATCACAGGGCTAAAAGGGTCACCATTCTATGGTCAGAGCTACTCTATCAACTCTAAGTCAAAAGGCATAACACATAAATTAATTTATTTAAGAGGAAAGTTCTTGACAAAAGAGTTAGTCAAGAATTATATTAATAGCTAAAGCTACTCCTACTCCTACTCCTAAGTAAGAGATAAAGAAACAACAAACAATCGACAAAACCAAATGAACTACCAGGACAAAACTGATCACTAATAAAGAATAGGTAGGAGCAGATGGAATTGGATTTTAAGATAGATATAATGAAGCAAGGTGGGAATGGAATTTAGAAGAACAGAACCTGCAAGCACATCACCAATTGCCTGAGCATCCTCAACTGTCATGGCGTAAGCACGCCCCTGCTGACCTCTTCCAGCCTGCTGCTGAAACTGCATAAATCTCTGCTGCTGTGGCTGTAATGGTCCTCTCTGCTGCTGACCTACCGGAGCCTTGGCTCCTGCTCCTGGTGCTGCTCCCTGTGCTACTCTGCCTGTGAACTGGGAACACTCCCTCAGCTGGTGGTCCGCTGCCCCACATATTAGGCACCAGCCCAACCTCTTCCTGCACTCACCCCATCCATGTCCCGACTTCTTGCAGAAAGTGCAACTAACGACCTGCTGCCTGGGTGCCTGCTGCTGGTGCCTCGGCTGCTGCACTTGCTGGAACGGCCTCTGCTGCTGGAATGGCCTCTGCTGCTGGTGCTGAAAATGAGGCCTCTTGGCCTGTCCTCCACTGCTGCCAGCTCCCTGGGTGTCGCGGCCCCTCTTGAGCTTCAGCTCAAGATCATCCTCAGCCGCCATCGCTCCTGCTAGAATATCCTCAAATGTGGCACTCCTCTCACTCTTGGTCAAGGACTTGACTTCCTTGACCAAGCCCTTCCTGAACCTCCTCGCCTTCGCTGCCTCGCTAAGGCCCTCCACGAATCTGCTCAACCGGCAAAACTCACCGGCGTACTCCTCTACGGTCTGGTTCCCCTGAACCAGGTTCTCGAACTGTGTCTCCAAAGCGCCGACTGCCT
This sequence comes from Iris pallida, assembly GCA_029216955.1. Lineage (NCBI taxonomy): Eukaryota > Viridiplantae > Streptophyta > Magnoliopsida > Asparagales > Iridaceae > Iris > Iris pallida. The sequence continues at coordinate 21,566,895 of JANAVB010044419.1, forward strand.
GATCTGGAAAAAACTTCCCCTTGAAGAGCTCCTTGAAAGCTCCCCATGCCTGCCCTGGAGTACCTACTCTCGGATCCGTCTGATACCAGGTACGGGCAAGATCCCGCATCTGGCTGGCAGCTGCCTCGACCTGGAGTCCGACTGGTATCTCCGCCAGTCGAAAGATCTCCTCAATGTGCTCGATCCAGTCATCAGCATAAAGTATCCCCTCTGTTCCCAAGAAGTCCCTGGGGTTCATCTTCTTGAAGTCCTGGATACCTGGAATCCTCTGCTGTCGCGGCGGTCCTGCTCCTCCCTGCGGCTGGGCTGCCAACCTCTCTATCGTCGCTGTAGCCAGCTGATGGACATCATCAATGCCTCTTGTAAATGCCGTCGTCTGACGCTGCTGCTGGGTCTGCTGCGACTCTAGGAACTGCTGGAAATATGAAAACATCTGCGCAGCATCCACATATCCAGATGGCATCTGCTGCTGGTACTGCTGCTGGTACTGCTGCTGCTGCTGCTGCTGATACTCCGGCTGAAACTGAGGCTGACGAAACTGCGGGGGAGGCATGTCTGGAGTAGCTGGAATGACCCCCTGAATAGTAAGAGGTGCACCCCCAACTGGGGCAGAAACTCCCACATGAGCTGGAGTATGGGGAGCTGCAGTCCCCGGGTCCTGGTGAGCTGGACGAGAGGTGGCAGACCTCTCAGTAGTATCACCTGGACCGAGTCGCTGCGATCGTGTCTCCACCATCCTGAAGACAGATCAATAAGGAAGTCAATAACGGTACAAGGATGATAGTATCAAAGGACAATATGAAATAGATTATATAGATTTGAACAAAGTCAGTAGATTCAAATCCATGAAATTTTTCCTAACTTGTGATTGAGTATCCACTCTCTCTAAGCCTATTCCTTAATCCTATCACAGGCTGTAGTGATACTCTAGTTCGAATATCACTACATAAACTCGACCTGCATGGGCCACCACTAAAAACGTGTCACGACCCGCACCCACTGTCAGGGTACGAGAACGTAACAACGCCCAGCCTACGCCGCAGTATCGGCGGTAGAACGCTGTCCTAGGTCAATCATCTAACAATATAAAAGTACCTGTACAGTATATACTCTCCGAATGGAGGTGACATAATAATATACATCTCAATCACATCTAGGGTAGAAGAACGAGAGACAGATAGATAGATAGATAGTAACTCAAGAGAACAGTATCATAGATGAATAAGTCTAAGTGTCTAGTACAACACAATATCCAGAACTGACAACTCATAATACAAAAAGTCTAAGAGTCTATACATCTCCACATCTCAAAAATACAACACAGAATGTGAGACAAAATGTAATAGAAAAGACTGCCTAGACTAAACTGGTCTAGACTACTGGAACATCCTCCTCAGCTGCAGGTGGATCCTGCTGAGGGTCCACAACATAGGTGTCATCTAGTCCTGCTCCGTAATAGGTAGACACCAGGGCCTCATCCTCATCCTCTGTAATATTTTCAACAGGTCCAATCAGGACGGGAACGAGCACAATACATCTCACGCAGTGCATATCAGGTTAGGAAATACGATACAGGCAATAGAGTAAGATACATGAACTGCTGAAAGGAAATATACGCTGTAAAAGAGATAGCTGTAATGAAATATCTACTGTATATAGAGAACTGTAGTGACTAGTGATGTAGAGCACAAGATAGGCATGTGAATGGCTAGAATTTATACATGACTATACTACTGAGTTTGTACATGACTACACTACTTTGGAATTATTCACATGTCCACTTCTACTCCCCCGTACCCCAATCAATACACAAGGATCTATACAAGTTACGTTATTGTACATGATATCACATGGGGCCCATAAAAGGGTGCACATGATAGTATACATGAGAGCTCAGTAAACATGAGAGTACATGATCACATGAGTGTACATGCATAATGAAAGCATAGGAGTACATGATGATAGTGAAACACACATAACATGAAGTACCCGATGCTCCCGAGGGGGATAACATCTCATGTAAAGATCCATATAGTACCAATCCGTGTTACAAATGTGACAGCAACAAGTAAAGTAATCTAGAGCGAGAAGTAAAGCCTGAACAAGTATGAAACGGTCAGAGAATGTACTCGCCTGCTGAATGAATGTCTGTAGAGAGTATGCTGTCTGAGGAGAGGTGTCTGGCTCCTGATCAGAGCAACACAAGTCACAATGTGTTCTAAATAGTAAATATGAAGTCTACTATGCAAACTACATGATTCTAGGTCAATCTGGTCAAAAGTCAACTCTTGGTCAATTCTAAAGTCAACTAGTCAAAGTTAGGTCAACACTAGTCAACTAGTTAGGGTTTTAGTCAAACTAGTCAAACTAGTTGTTTTAGGTCATTCCTAGTCATTTCTAGGTTAACTAGGTCACTTTTGACCTAGGTTTGACTTTGGTCAACCCTTAGTCAACAAGGGTCAACAAGTGGGTTTAGGGTCATTAGGGCTAGTCCTAACCATAGGCCAATAACCCTGGCCATAGGCCATAGTCTAGGTTTCCATATAAACCTATAACTAATAAGTCCCATATATATATATATCTATATATATAGACATACACTATCTATATACCCAAAATCCATATTTGCATAACACAATCACACACCTATATATATATACACTGTTTTCTACATATATAAACCTAATACCATTTATAAATATATATATCATGTATATATATACAATACATATATATATATATAACTATATATATATCACACATATATATATAGTGAGACAAAGTGAGAGAGAGAGTGAGACAGTGAGAGAGAGAGTCAAAGGGTGAGAGAGGGTGAGACAGTGAGAGAGAGTGAGAGATCAGGACACAGGGGGGGGGGGGTTTTCCAGAATTCTGGAACCCAGAAATAAACCCCCCCAAACACACACACACATAACCTATATACACACATATGTGTATATCCACATAACTACACCCACACACACCCAAATCTCCTCGAATTTGACCCACACCCTCACATACATGTATACTACACTTATACTCACTAAAATACACTTGTCTAACACATAAAACATTACTAAAATCGAATCAAAGTTCGATTACTAAAATCTGGAATTTATCCTAAACAGTGAACTACACAGTTTACCCTGAAAATGGGTAACTCGATTTGCACGCAACCACACGAGCTAAGGCTCGCAACCTAGGGTTGGTAACCAACCCCCCATAGATACACTAGGGTTCCAAGACACTGACACGACACCACGACACAGTTTCGTGTGTCCAAACACACGAAACACACGCTCGGGTAAATTCCTGATACGCTACGCGTGCACAGCGTCGTGCACGCGTTCCACGAGTTCGTGGACACACCACGAGACACGACACGTCTCGTGGTCGTGCATACGTGTAGCCCACCTATAGGGCTACACATCCCACAGCCTGACACGTGTCCACGACACGCGTGGACACGATACGAAACCCGTATCAGTCGTGAAAACACGACTGATATGCGTGTTTCAGACCGCGTCGTGCACGCGGTCACACGCGTCGTGCACGCGACACAGGACACGAAGCACCACGTGCTCGTGTCCATGTGTACGCCACCTATAGGTCTTCATGCCCGTGTCACCACGAGATGTCCTCGTGTCGTGTCCGTGCGACACGAGGCGCTCGAAAACGTGTCTGCGCGCGCGCGCGCGACCAGTGCGTGTCCCGTGCGAGTGAGTTTTCTCACTCGACACGACACGACACCACACGAGATTTTGGGGGCATGTTCGCAGACATTGCCCCCTAGTCTGTGTCGATTTTGACGTGTCCTAGTGGCTTGTGTAGTGCACACGAGGTGTCGGGTAGCAGGGCACGCACGAGGGGTTCGTGCGGTCGGTTCGTGTCCAGTTTGGACACGGACACAGCACGATAATGTGCTCAGTCAACTAGGTTTATGATCACCATGTCTAGGGCTCCTAGTTCGTGTAATTAGTTTCACAGTTTGGTGAAAACGAATCCATTGTGGCATTTCACCAAACGAGGATTCCAACACTTCGATACGTGTCCGATACGGACACCAAAACACACCAAAATCCCACCAAACTTTACCCACAGTATTGTTATCCCTATATGAATGCATTTATGAAATAAAAACAGGAATTAGACTAGGTTTTGATATATTTACCTATTGGTGAATTTCCAAGGAAATTCAATGAAAGGAGGGTGTTGTGATTTTGAACTCGACGATGCCCAAGCTCCCAAATTCTAGATTTCTTGCTTCCCTTAGCTCCCTAGATGTTGTAGGGTTCCAATGCAAAAGACTAGAGTCAATTTGGATCACAAATGACCAAGTTATGAAGGTTTGAGTAAAAAGGGAATTTTTTGGAATAAAATTCATGCAATTTATTCATGATTTAATCCAAGGGGTATTTATCAAAGTGTAGGCTGCCATGGGGGTCTTCTTTGGCCGGCCAAGCATGGGGGGGGGGGGGGGTGTCTTTGTCTTCCTTAATAGCTAAGTCAAGGACTTTTTGGAAAAAGGGTTTGATATTTTGCATAATTTGTGCAAAATATCCATAAAGCAAATATCTAGATATTTTAACCCTTTAACCCCATGACCAAATCATCACTCTAATGGTTCTAGGTTAGTGGCTAACTACTAGTTTAGGGTAGGATAGGTTAGGAACTAATCATGAGACCTACCAAGTATTATATAATATTAAAATCACATAATCACAAATTAAATCTAGAAAATTACCAAAATACCCTTTTGGTCAAAAACCCCAAATTTGATATTCTAAGCCTATGGCTAAGCTATCATGGTCATGGCAACTTCTAGGTTAGAGAAAACTAGGGTTTACACTAAGTTATACTAACCAAAATCACAAAGTCATAAGTCATGACTTAGCATGACTTAGAAAATGGTTTAATCTAACTAAAATCACCAGAAAATCATACCATGACTAAAATACCACTAATAAATAATAATAAAAATAATAAATTTTCAAAAATCCCCAATTTCAGAAAACAGGGTGTTACAGTTGTATAGAAAGCTGTCGAAGTGCGAGTTTTTCCTGGAGAAGGTAGAGTTCTTGGGTCATGTTGTGACCGAGCATGGGATCTCAGTAGACCCGAAGAAGATTTTAGCAGTTGAGACTTGGTCCACATCGAGCTCAGTCGCCGAGATTCGAAGCTTTTTGGGTCTGGCAGGCTATTATAGGAAGTTCGTTTAGGACTTCTCTCGAATTGCAGAGCCGATGACTAGACTTACTCGAAAAGACATAGAGTTCGTCTGGACCGAGGAGTGTCAGGCTGCTTTTGATGAGCTGAAGAAGAGGTTGAATACAGCTCCTATCTTGACGTTGCCATATGGGACTGGTGGTTTCACGATCTACAGTGACGCTTCTGGGAAGGGCTTGGGTTGCGTTCTTCAGCAGCACAGAAAGGTGATTGCCTATGCATCCAGGCAGTTATGTCCTCATGAGAAGAACTACCCTACCCATGATCTGGAGTTGGCAGCTGTTATCTTTGCTTTGAAGCTGTGGAAGCACTACCTGTACGGAGAGCGAGTGGACATCTTCACGGATCACAAGAGCTTGAAGTACGTGTTCACCCAGAAGGAATTGAATATGAGACAGAGGTGCTGGCTTGAGCTGATGAAGGACTTCGATATCTCTTTGCAGTACCATCCGGGGAAGGCCAACGTAGTTGCAGATGCCTTGAGCAGGTATCCAGTCGCTATGTATTTGACGACAGATCGTCATCTATTGGCCGATCTGGATAGTTTGGGTATCGAGGTGATCGTTCCGGGCATGGAGGTTCAGATATGGGGTTTACAGATTCAGTCTGCGTTGATGGACAGAGTCAGATCATCACAGTTTGATGACGTGACCTTGAGGAGCATCAGGGAGCAGGTACAGGCCGGATTGTTAGACGATTTCTCTATAGCCGAAGATGGGTCGCTGAGGCACGGTACTAGATTGTGCATTCCGAGTGGAGAGCTTCGGGAGGAGATTCTACAAGAAGTGCATCATTTCCAGTATTCTATGCATCCTGGAGCCAACAAGATGTACAGAGACCTGAGGGAGCATGTATGGTGCTATGGCATGAAGCAAGATGTAGCTCAGTTTGTATCTCGATGCTTAGTGTGCCAGCAGGTGAAAGCCGAGAGACAGAGGCCAGGTGGTCTGCTTCAGCCACTACCCATTCTAGAGTGGAAGTGGGAGCACATCACTATGGACTTTGTATCTGGACTTCCACGATCTTCAGGAGAGAAGACGCGATTTGGGTCATCGTTGATAGATTGACCAAATCGGTCCACTTTTTGCCTTTCAAGGTGGGACTATCTGCGGAGAAGCTGGCAGAGATGTATGTGCGGCAGATAGTCAGATTGCACGGAGTTTCGGTGAGCATAGTCTCGGATCGGGATAGTCGTTTCACTTCCCACTTCTGGACGAGTTTGCATGCTAGCTTGGGTACTCAGCTCAAGTTCAGTACCGCGTATCACCCCCAGACGGACGGACAGTCAGAGAGGACCATCCTGTCACGACCCGCACCCACTATGAGGGTACGAGTACGTAACAGCGTCCAGCCTACGCCGCAGTGTCGGCGGTAGAACGCTGTTATAAGTCTCTAACTAACCATCAACTCATGCAGTATATAATGTACTCATCATGATCAACTCCGAACGGAGGACAAGTATAAGATAAGGTGTATCTCAATCACAGTCTAAGCATGATAAGATAACACAGAATTGTAACTAAGAAATTGAAGACAAAATAAATACTGAAATAATAACAACATCTGAAAATCTCAAATACATCTCAAGTCTCAATTCTATACAACAAGCTCTAAATGAAAAAAAATAAATGCAAGTCTACTAGACTAAATCCCGATCACTCCTGAGTGTCGGGCCATAGGTAGCTAAGCCATCTCCTCAGTAAAATGTAGGGCATGTGTCCTCAGGGCAATCATCTGTAAAATTTTCAACAGGTCCAGTCAGGACAGGAACGAGCACAAACTCATCTAGAAAATCCAAGTAAATGACAGAGAACTATAAAGCAGTTATAGACAGTTGTATTGATGAAATTGGCAGTTTATATTCAGGTGATGGTAAGAAAGACAGATAAAGTGCAAGAAAAGTAAATACTAAACAAGAGAAGAATCATAGCAATGAAGACTGTAAAAATAGAACTAGTTGAACCAGGGTAATATGATATAAAGTCCAGGCAACAAGGTAGACCAGTGTAACTCTAATGTAAGTCCAGTACAGGATGAATCTCATACAAGATGAATCCAGCAAGGGACGATTCCATTCATAGTGATCAATGATTCCAGGGTGAGTCCAGCCTATACTCTAGCAGTGTGTTTTAAAATACCGAGATCGACATGTAAACGACTATGGGTAATCCGGCACATCACACACCTGGCCGGATGTGAGATGGCTATCATTCCAGTAGATTCCAGTAGGGGTGATTCCAGTAATGGGGTATGTCTACATGTCTTACTCTAGTATTTCCCCTCCCAGCAAGTGAATCCAGAATTCTGACACAATGATTCAAGATGAGTCCAGCCAAGTACAATGATACCAGTAAATGATTCTGGGGTGATTCCAGTAAATGATTCCAGTAATAGAAGCCAGAAATGATGATACCAGTAATAGAGGCCAGAAACTAAATGTGTGTCGTATACATGAATCCAGAAATAACAGTACGTGTTTGTAACAGAGAATCACATACAACTAACTAGAACAGAAATACAGTAATTGACAAATAAATGAGAGAACTATCAGAGAATGTACTCGCCTGATACTCTGAAAAGAGTAGTATAATGTCAGATGTCTGCACCAGAGTCACAATGTCCTAGATAAAGCAGTACAGGTTATAATATGTTTTAAAACAAGGTATATAATGTTTATGATACAATCTACATGATTTCTAGACCAATCTAGGTCGAAGTCAACTCTAAGTCAAACCTGGTCCACTGTCTAGGTCAAACCAGGTCAACACTGGGTCAACTCCAATCAAGTACACTAGTCAAACTTGGTCAATCTTAGTCTAGTCAAGTCTCACTAGGCCTATCCCAAGTCTATACTAGCAAGCACACTCAATTTCTAGGCTATACAAGCCAACCACACTCCTACACTGGCATTCAAGCCAGAAGCACAGGTTTATGAGCCATAGGCTATATGCCTAGGCTAATCATACATTCACACATCATGTATATTTGCTGATTTAATATAATTATCATACACCTATATATGTCTATACCACATTACTATTTATCAAGCATATAGAATATACATATAACATATAGGCTACTATATTCATATCCCATATACATTATATGTATCCATATAATATTAGTACCCACACATGATATATTTATAGGATACCTTAATATATATATATATATATATATATATATATATATATATATATATATATATATATATATATATATATATATATATATATATATACATATCAATACATATATATATATACCTATGTATAGAGAATAGGAAAACACATATTGTGTCCAAATGTGTGTGTTTCATGAGTGAGAGTGTTATTATAGTTTTTATGTGTGTGTGTGTGAATTATACAAACAATAGTGTGGGTGGTATAGAGACATGGGAGTGTGGTCTGTGACATAATGTAGGGTGTGACAGATGTGTGTAATCTGGAAAACCATGTGTCAATGGCTTAGGTGTGTGTTGAATGTGTCTTGACAGTTTAGGTAATAGGAAGGGGATGATACCATAGCAAATAAGCTAAGGCAAGCAATAAAGGGACTGAACATTCAAGGCTAGCAATGGCAATGAGGGAAAGAGTGTGTGTATGGGGGTGTATGTGACATCCTGAGTTTAATTTCAGAACATCAAAACAGGGAGAATTGGAAGGGGACTGAAATCAAGATGACCCTATCCTAAAGACTGATACAAGGCCAAGGGGTTGAATAATTAATGAACTAAACTAATTCCAATTCAAACATTTAAACAGTGGATCATATATCTAACAGTGAATCAATTACCTGAGTTATCTCAGGAATCACAAAACCCAAATCCCAAATCAAATCTCAGATTTCAGTTTTATACAAACGTTCAAGGAATCCTCAGTTGACAGTGCAAGTTCTCAGGATTTATACTAACCTAAGGGTGTACATGACATAAGATAGGGAAAAAAAATAGACTAAACAGTAGAGAAAATTATGGATTGACACAAGTTAGCATGGACTGATATTCCTTAAGTATCAGTCGACTGATACATCTATGTTCAAGGGACTGAACATCATAAACAGTCAAAAAAACATAACCAATTTGATCTCAGGCTTAACTAAACAGTGTGAAGGCTAGGGGCTTCAGGAACATGGCTGTGTGTGCATATGACAGTTTAAATTTGTGTGGCAAAATAGATTTATAGGTTCATGTATGCATGAGTGTGTGGCTAAGTGAAAAAGGCAGTTCAAATGCAAATTCTCAGGTTTTTGATCAATGTAAATCTCAGGAAGCAGTGCATTGACAGTTCAACCAACCCCTTTCTCAGGTTCTGTGGTAATATGAAACAGTGCTCAGTCAATCCATGTCTGTGTGTGTGGGGGGATGCTAACATGGGCTATAGTTAAATATCAGTGATATGTGGGGACATTAGTCAGTTGAAATCATCATTCAATCAGGAAATTTGAATTAGGAAAATATTAAAATTTACAAGCATCAGGACAGGTATCAGGAAACCCCTTTTAACCCAAAAACCAAATCAAAAACCAAGTAACATTCGTGTGCCAGTGGTGTACAGACATGGGAACATGTCCCACATGTCCAGGGAGAGTCCCTCGTGTCCAGGGATTGGGACACATAGTGTCCAAAACTAATATTCGAAATATACAGGAAACTGGGAAAAATAATCGTCGTGCAGCCATGTCGAGCCTTCGTGGGCTCGACACAGTGCTCGAGATGGGTCGAGCTCATGTATAGGGGTTCGCCTATAGTAGGGCTAGGTGTTAACATGTCTGCATTGTGTCAAATCAAGACGTGTCCAAATAAATCCACGCGTATCAGATGCGATTTTCGTGTGTGAGCAGTCCAGTACAAAACCCGTGCGAACGCGATTTCTTCGCGAATACTCCACGAAATAACCCTAAATTTTGGGAGAGTGGTGACAGAGGTTGCCCCCTCGTGTCCACCAAAAATCATGTCACGAGGGGCCGTGTCGTGTCCTGTGTCGACCCCGAGCAGCAGGGCACTGCACGGTGTCCTCGTGCACGCGTGTGTGTTCAAAAATGGACACGAACGTATCCAGAAATGTGCTCAGAAGGACACGAATGTGAAGTGCACATAGAGAGCAACAAATTCATATAATTAGTTCTACAAAAATCGAAAACAAATTCCTTAGAGGCATTTAATCAAACACCTACAAAACAATACGACACGTGTCCGATACGGACACCAAACGGACACGAATTCCACCCAAATTTTGGGAACACCTAGGGGACTCCTAGATCTAGCCCTACATGCAAAGAAAACTGAAGTTTAAATCAATTTAAGGAGTTTTACCTATGTGTGCAAAAAGCTTGGAAAAGCCTCAAATGGGGGATTCTTCCTCTTGGTGCCAAATGCTCCAAATTGTCCCAAAGCTGGGATTAAACTCAGAAATCAGAAAATAGGAGAGTGTTAGGTTCTAATGCAAGAAACTAGGATCAAAAAGGAATTAAAATGGATTTATGGAGATTTTTGCAAGAGGGACAATACCTTTCTTTCTCCAATGTTGAAATGAATGAAAGAAGGAGGCAAGCCCTAGAGAATAAGTGTTTATATAGGGTGGGGATCCCTTTGGCTAGTCATTTAGGGTTTGGTTAGGGTTAGGGCTTCTAGTTATGGGCCATGGGCCAAGTCATGATCAAAATAAATCATTTAGCCATAAGCTATTTCATGAAACCATGAACCATGACTTAAATGCACTAAACCAAATCCCCTCATTCTAAAATTAGTTTCTAATGACTAAATGTAGGTTAACCTAAGTTAGACTAGGGTCACCATGGCTAGGGTTAGCTTCTAGGCCAGTTCACTATGTCTCAATAGGTCAAGTCAAACTAGAACTCACCAAATCAACAAATCACCAAATAAATCAAATAAGTCAAAATGACCAAAATACCCCTAGGCTAAAAATGATAATTAAATCATCCTACTGACATGGTTAGGCTTTAGGTCATGCAGTCTCTCAGGTTTCATTAGCAGCACATCAAAATCACAAGTCATGACTTAAACCAGTTTTTAAATAGTTTAAAAATAATTGAAAATCACCAAAAATCACCATGTGAAATAAATATCAATAAATAATAATTATAATTACAAAATTTCAAAAATACCTTTATCTGGAAAACTGGGTGTTACACATCCAGACACTCGAGGATATGCTTCGCACTTGTGTGTTAGATTTCGGGGGATCTTGGGAGGACCATCTTCACCTGGTAGAGTTTGCTTACAACAACAGCTATCAGGCCAGTATAGAGATGTCGCCATTTGAGGCTCTATACGGACAGAGATGTCGCACTCCTTTGTCATGGGATGATGTCGGTGAGAGTGTTTTGCTTGGCCCAGAGATGGTGGTGGATGCAACAGAGAAGGTTAAATTGATCAGGGATAGACTTCGGGTGGCTCAGGATAGACAGCGGCATTGGGCCGATAGCCACCGGAGATTGTTAGAGTTCGAGGTTAGTATCAGTTTTTCTGTTTGTGCTTGTTGGTGATTATTTGCTTTAGGATCTTGTATTGAGTCTTGTCTTATGTCTAGGTTGGCAATATGGTGTTCCTGAGGATTTCTCCGACACGGGGCACGATTCGTTTTGGCAGAGGCGGGAAGCTTAGTCCGCGCTTCATCGGACCTTTTACTATTCTTGGAAGGGTCGGTGCAGTGGCCTATCGAATAGACTTACCGCCTACGCTCGAGGGAGTCCATAACGTGTTCCATGTGTCGCAGTTGAGGCGGTACGTGGCAGACCCTACTCACGTATTGGATCACTCCGAGTTAGAGGTGAGGCCTACTCTCCGCTATCCAGAGCAGCCTGTAGAGATTCTGGATCATCGTGAGAAGGTGCTCCGGAACCAAGTTATTCCTTTGGTTGGTGTCGCATGGAGGCATCACTCTCCAGGTGAGTCTACCTGGGAGAGAGAGGACGAGATGCGGAAGCGTTACCCTTATCTCTTCGAGCATTGAGGTATTTTTTTTCTTTCTTTGTTCTTGCTACTGTTATTGTGCTAGTTTGCTCTAATTTCGGGAACGAAATTTTTTTTAGGAGGGTAGATTTGTCACCCCCAATTTTCTGAATAGGGCTAATATGATCATTTGCATTATTTTATTATTTTTACTATTATTTAAATATTATTTTTAGTGTTTTTATATTATTATTGAAATAAGTATTTTACTAATAGTGTTTTTATTTATAAAAAAGTTTAATATATTTAATATATATATAATAAATATTTAGTATTTGTTTATAAATAAATTCTGATTTTATTTATATATATTTATGTAATATTCCATTTATGGGATATATATATATATATATATATATATTTTTATTAATGGGTAAATGTTATGGGTTTATTTTTATATAAAGAAATATATATGTATATGTGTAAATATATAATAATTAACAATATATGTATGTATGTATGTATGTATGTATGCATGTATGCATGCATTTATGTGTGTGTATAAATATATATATAAATAATATATATATATATTAGCTTAAGTAAAGGAAAAACAAACAAAACACACACGCACCCGCGCCCCACAATTTCAAGACAGCAGCAGCTGCTGCTAGCGTGCGCGACCCCTCCCTCCCTCCCCCTTTCCATGTATAATTCGAGCCTTTCCCCCTTCCTTATTTAAACCGAGCCGAACGTGCACCCCTTTATATATGTATAGAGAGAGAAAGAGAGAGGGATTTTCACAAAACCCAAACCCTAGCCGTCACCCCCAACCCAACGTGCACCCCGACATCGCCGTAGGCCAACCCGCGGCCGTCCATCGCCGAAAAAAGTGCAATGAGCATCCCACTCGCGCGCGGAAACTGTCAGCAAATAGCCAACTTCGGAGCGACGTTTTGCCGCGTACGCTCGATCAATTTCTGAACCATTTCTTCCGGTATGATCCCAACATATACCCCTTTAATTTCCCTCAAATAATTCTTGCCGATTCGCACCATGTGCGACGAAAAACGAGTTCCAAAATCGAAAAAAAACTCGATTTTCTGGGTTTAGAAACTGTCCCGAAATCCCAACTTTGTGGCCGATTTGCGACCAGTGTGTTGTGTTTTTTAAAACTGGTTTGAAGAGACTTGGAGACAACCTATAGGGCTTTAAAACCTTTTTTGTAGAACTGAATTTCATGCACTGTACAGAAAGTTATTGATTTGTGAAGTTGGAGAAAAAACTGATTTTCAAAAGTGGATTTTTAGAAAAATTGTCCCGATACGCCGTCCGTCCCGTCAATCCGGACGACGTGGTCATGAACCGAAAGCATCGAAAGGTGCGTATCGACTTCATGGTCGTGTGGACTTTGACAAAATTTAAATTGGTTGCGTGTGCGCGACGAATTTGATGCGTATCCATCAAAAATTTACCGTATCGGCCTTTTGCATATTTGTCAACTACTTTGTGCACACTCATCAAATTGCGACGAAACTTGCGCCATTGGACTCAAAATATTTTTCTGGTCCTGTATGCCAAGTTGGTCCGATTCTGAGACCGTTGATCGGGATGCCATTTTGGCGAGCCCACAATCCCATTCAATGGGTGATTTTGTGCACAGCCCACCGGAATCCAAAATTGGACATACCGTTGGGTTCGTCTCGTCAAACCAGACCTATAGATATATAGTTTGATGACTTTAGAGACCGTAGATTCTGGCACATTTTCGGTGCAAAGTGGGTCCAACGGCGGACACCATTTTGACTCGAAATTACCGTTTTGCTTCTGTGTCCAGAATTGGACTTTTGGGTAGGCGTTTCTAGCTAATTTGACCATTATGAGAATATCGGTAATGTCTGTTTCAGCATTAGGAGACAGTTGTACGAGTTGACCGTTCGTGGCTTATTGAGTAGGTAGTAGTTTCGATTTTTTTAGCTCAGGACGACAGGCGAGTACATTCTCTGATAGTTTTCGTTGTCATGATATCTACTATATCCGATTCAGTTGTAGTGTTATACTTGATTCTCGACACGAGGATACACGGACTAGTATACGTGGATCTCGTCATGAGATGTCATTCCCGATTTACCTGGTATATGAGTACATTGTTCGATATTGTTTCATGTGCTTGTATAGACACTGATTTGGGAGTGGGCTGGCCCCCTGCTCTTCGAATTCCGTGTCATGACCTGTCATGTCTGGATTCATTATACTACTCGGGGATGAGGGAGTTATTAGAGGTTATGTGATCATTACCCTTACTTGTTTATTACTTGTGCATAGCTCCACCCTCACCACACGTAGGGTGTAGCCTGACCTTATACTACTTGTGCATAGCTTTCCATTTTGGCCGGCCTGATCCCTATATTATTATACTACTTGAGCATAGCCGGTCAAATGGAACAGCCTGATCTTAACCCAAGCCGATCACATAACGCTCTAATATCTCATGGCACTTTATTTTTATGTTTACATCATACCTCAGATTACTTTCCATTTATTTATATTCCAGTTTCATCTTATATATCTCACACATGACATGATATACAGTTCTCTTGTACCGTTTTACTTTCAATATTGATATTCCATCTTGTATTTTATTATGATTGTCTTTTATAGTATTTGTCAATTCACATGGAACTGCTGTTGGCGTTTGTACTTGCTCATATCCTGACAGGATAACCCCCGTTGTTTTTCAGAGGATTTAGATGCAGATTGCCCGACCTACTACGGGTTTGGCATAGATGGAGCCTACGACCAGGACCAGCCTGTGGACCCGGTGTTCGTAGAAGACGCACCGCCAGTAGTGACCTAGTTCACCTAGATTTTGTCTTGATTACATTCTAGTTTGATACTTTGAGACTTGTAATATTTATTTTGGGATATTGTTTTATGTCTTGGTCTCTGAACTTGTGATTGTGGCTCAACACTATTTCAGACTATTTATCTCATCTTTATCTTTATCATCGTGTTTATCTTCCTTAGAATTATGTGATTGAGTTGTGGTTATATTCCTCCGTGCGGAGATGACAGGTTATATTTGTGTCTTAGATTCTATATATTCTAGATGACCTTTTACAGCGTTCTACCGCCGATACTGCGGCGTAGGCTGGACGTACCCACGTGCTCGTGCCCCTAAACAGGGTGCGGGTCGTGACACTTACTGTTGTTTCATAGTACCTATGAGCTACTTGTTGACTGTTAATTGTCTTTTAGTATTCAATAAAAATTTGTTTCTAAGAACAGATACTACTCCTCTCTATCATTTTCACAACTTCCTTGAAACTTCTGGATAAAATTGAGAAAATATTTGATAACCTACTATGACCTGGATTATGGAGACTGTGAGTCCATTGCAGCTAGCTGTACACTGACGAGGCAGGGGCTCTGGGTCAAAGTAATTACGAGTATTATCAGGTTCTCAGATATTATTAAAGCTAAGTCCTAAATTTATTTCATATCGGATAAAGTCGACAAAGTGTTACGGTAATCTAGTATTATCAGGACAATGGAACCGAAGGTTCACTGCAGCCAGATGCATATTGGCGGGGTAGTAACTGTAGGGGAAGTGACCCAGATATGCGAGACCATCGGATTCTGTTGAGACTATTATTCTATGATCATGATTCCTGTGACTATCATTTCATTCCACATTAAATCGTGCCAAATTCAAATTTTATATCTAATTACTTTACTGTACCAAATTGTGCCATCTGAATTTCGAGGACGAAATTTATCTACGGGGGTAGATTTGTAACTCCGTTTTTCCGAAATTTTGAAATTTTGTGTTTTCTGGGATTTTCTAATTTGGCCATATTTTATTTATGGTTTGAATATTTAATTGATTTACCAGTTTCTTAATAATGCAATTTTTAATTAAGAGCCAATTTAAATTTGGTTTCAAAATCTTATTTTTTCCTATAAACTTTTAATTTTTAATTTTTGAATTACCAAGTTGTTATAACTAACTTAGTGGTCCCCACGTAAATTATTAAAATTTTCCTAACTGATTCCTAGCAAATTCTACAATTAGTGAAAGGGGGGGTCTTATTTGATTAAGTGCATTGGTGGAAGGGCTTAGATAGAAATAATTCCTTTCATTGGTTTTTTTTGAAAATTACCATTCTTAATATCTATATAATTCTTTCTTTCTCTCTCAATTCTCACAACCTATTTTCCCTCCAGAGAGCAGAGCTCTCGATCTCTCACTCCCTCTGTTACTTTTTTCAAATTTTCACTGGTTCTTTTCAACTCCCATACATTCCGGATCTCATCGACCCCAACAAGGAAGGAGTGATAGTTTCTTCAGTAACTTCCTCCCTCGGCGACGCACGAGAAATTCCGGCGATCTTCTCCACCGCAGCTGGGCGACGGCTAATTGTTCATCTTCTCGGCGATAGTGACGGCTAGTCGATCTTCTCCGGCAACGTGAATCATCATCCTTCGCACGCTTCTTCTTCGAGAATTTTCTGCTGGAAAATTGTGATGTTCCGATCGGTCCATTGATCAAATTGCCAGTAGGTGAGTCCCTGTATGGATTCTAGGATTTTTGAGCAATTAGATTTCAATCGATTCGATGTTGTAGATACAGATCAGACACTTAATCATACTCTTTGTCTCTGAGCACCAGGTGCTCGAGAGTTTGCGGCTGAAGATTCTTAATACTCTGCTTGGTAGATCGGACACGACGCAAGGATCCTGATGCGAGCTTGAGCTCGATCTCTTAGGAGGAATTTTCGTTCAGGTAGATCCTACTATTTCGAGATTGATAGAGTATTGGTATTTAATCAATTTTGGTAGAATATAGGTTTTTCCTTGTTGTGTATTCCATTTGCCTGTGATCGACTTGTTTTCTTTGTGACCAAGCAATTCGTGTGTTTGTGTTGCATGGCTCAGCCTTGCTGAGACTGAACTTTGTTTTTACAGAGCATCAGTTCACCTGTACAGTTTAGTTAGGTGTCCCCGAGACATATCAGTGTAATTGATGGAATGAATTTAATTTCATGTATCAGTATCAACCACACCTGGGTAACTGTGGATATTTTGAATGGATATAGCCATTAGGTTAGTTTACAGTGAAACTGAGATGAAATTCTCAGTGTAAACTGAGAATTACCCCTAAATTAATTGATGACCTGGGCAACATAAACTGGGATTTGGTTGTTGGTTTAACTGAGATTTAATCCTCAGTGAATAACATTTAAACTGGAAGGTACCTAGCAGTGTATATTAGTAAATCTGAGATTTCCAGTGAACCTGAGAACCATCTCTCAGTGTACAGCTGAGAAACTAAATCTCATAGAGCCTGAATTTATTTAGAGAACTAACCCTATCAGGTTTCAGTAAACCTGAGAGTTCATATGTCAATACACATTCAATAGTTGAACTGGAAACTCATGTTTTGAATCTGAGAGTCATCTTTTAGTATAAGAATGAGAGATGTATCAATGTAGCCTCAAGAACTTCAGTGTAAGCCTGAGAGTCATCTCAGTGTAAACTAAGAATTTACATATGCATTGATGAACCTGGGGCCATACCTCCATGTTCTGGTTCAACTTCATGAACTGGATCTATATGTTAGGACTGAATCAGACATGAAGAGACTGGTATGTACCAGAATTATTTGGACTAAATTGTATCCATAGCTGAACATAACTAACCTGGGTATTACCTTTATGACTGAATGAATTAAACCTAGATCAAACTGATTTGCATCAGTCCCTATTTTAGGACTGGTTTATGTCAGTTGGAACAGGGCTGAATGGTATCAGCCTAGGCATGTACCTGTCAACCATGTTCAGGTTTGACATTGAGGATTGATCTTCCAGTTGAGTTTTTCAAGGAAAGTTTAAGTTCATTTTGATAGATGGCTGAACACAGATTAGGTGGATATGGGGGTTTTGGGCAATAAATCATAGATTTAAGTCACTGTTAAACTGAGATACTAGATGCAAGTATTGGGATAGGATAGTATAGAATGAAGTTAGCTTTTGGGTTTGAAATCAAGATTGAGGAACTTGTGTGCAACCCTGAGAGATGAACATTGTCAGAGTTTAATTCAAGTTAAACCAATGGATATGTGTATCTGTTGGTGTTAGCTATTTATTAGACAATATTGTATTAGTTATTAAGAGAAACCCCTAATTTAATCTTTAATGAAGTTTTTAGATTTATGTAGTTAACAGGTTTATCACTGATTGGGAGTTGGATTCAGGATTATTGGAATAAGGAACATAGGCTTGAATAACCTAACCCTTAAGTAATTTTCTTGTTTAGCTGTCATAGTGTTTTAGGTTGATATTGAATTGTGGGCTTGAGTCCAGGATTATGCAGGAGTTGGATTAGGATGTTATAATAAAGGAGTTATGGGTATTAACTTAGAATTGGTTAATAGGCTATTTGGACATAGATCATAAATTAAGCATTCTTGATTTGTTTTAAGTTTTAGAAGAATATTCTTAGAAATATTATGTCTTCTCATCACAGATTTTCTCTAGACATTGGACTTGACATCTACAACAACATCAGGCAAGTACACCGACTCGATTCCTTTACTCTGTATTTCTGTCTTGCTTCATGTTCTCATATTGACACGTTGTACACACGACTGTTCATCGTTCATTGTTCATTGTTCATTATTCACCGTTCATCGTTTATAGTTTATTGTTCTTACTTGTACATTGGGGTGGGGAAGTACTACAGATATGTGACCAATCCTATTTTAGCTAGACATTGACTAATAGCTTAGGTCTCACACCTTGCACGTGAGACTCTAAGCCGTACCATTGTTCACTGTTCACTGTTTATCCAGCCGGTCACATACTCTGATAGTTATTTCAAATGCATGTTACAATGATAGAATAGTTTCATTATTCTGGATCTGGTACTATAGTTTCATTGTTATTCCTGTTTCATAGTTTCATATTCATGTCTTGTATCATAGTTCATATCGTGATTCTTTTTCATGCACTTCAGTTTACATTGTTTAGAGTTTCTTGTCGGGGTTGTACTTTGCTCTTTTCCTGACAGGATCATTGCAGGTTTACTTGGGGATGTTGTATCTTCTTCATGGGCCAGAGCCCGAAGCCAGGATAGAGTTGTACCTCAGGATGGACTTAGAATTTCAGAGTTATAGTTAGGTCTTTTCTTAGATTTTTTTTTAGAAAATTGCATCATGTATTGTATTGAGGATTTCAGAATTGTATAATTTTTATTCATGTTACCGGATTTGTCTCCGAATGATATTGTATAATTAACTTGTGGATTGTGGTGATTCTAGGGACATGTATAGCAGCTGTGGTGGTTTATATTTCTTGTATCTTGGAGTTTTCCTTAGTATTGTACAGCTTACTTCGTCGTATCCGTCGACGAAGGCTGGACGTGTCCCACTCGTATCCGATTATTCGGGAGCGGGTCGTGACACCACCAGTCGTGCACATTCAATCGGAGTAGAAGCTGAGCGCATGCGACTTTCTTAGACTCATCGACACCCAGAAGCTCGAACCGGTCTTCTAACTCCTCCAGCCAATTGATCGCCAACGAAGGGTCTTCAGTACCGCAAAAGGAAGTACGAAGCACTTTGTGAATTTTGACACGTCGAAGTTGAAACTTCTCGGTGCCGCAGGCATAAGCTCAGGTACCTCCGGTTTGACTTCACTTTGTCTGGCCGCAGGCTCGGTCACGGCAGGAATTGTCGGAATTGTTGTTGTTGGCCACCACTGTCTGAACAATCTGCTGAAGAGTTCACTGCTTCTGCTGCAACTTGAATTGTGCATCAAATCGGGCCTCGAACTGGGTTGGCGTGCCTCTACTTCCCGTCGATGTGCCTCCGTCTCCCGTCGATGTTGATCATTCAGACGTTGATTCTCCTGAGCTTGTTGTTGTTGCGCTTCCAGCATGCGCAACATCCGTTCCATGGCATCGTTAGAGGGTCCGGCC